>JBBPKG010000675.1:4600-14778 GCA_038089115.1 Fistulinella cinereoalba | reverse complement strand
TCCACCAAACATTTGGAGGAGCAGGACAAATCAAGAAGAAGGTCACTGAGATGGGCAGCCAGATGATAGTACTCAATGGGGAAGTTGCAGGAATCCAAGGCTTTGTGGGCAATTTAGGGGCAATAAGATTATGTGTGTAGGATGCAATTAGATTGATGCAACAGGGCTCATAACCATTGTAGAGTCGAGTGGTGGGAAAATGACTTTATATTGAGCAAGAGAAATCAAGCAGTGAGACTCAGACTGGACTGGGATGAGGCAGCAGGTCCAGGGATTAAACTGGCCCCCAATGATATCATTCTTGTCATTTTATACTAGCTCTACATATGCTTTATAATACTTTAAGCTTTTATGGTTATCACCTTGGAGCGATGACAAGGAGGAAGGGCCATGAGACTTACTGACTATCTTCGGATTGCCTACCTCAACAAAGGTGATGGTAGCAGAAGAGCCCCTATGCTAAGCGAGCCGCGCCTATATTTCCCTCACTCAAGCTGTACCGTTCAGCCCACTCCGCAGACCCTTCCCCGCCACACGTTGAACACCTCTGCACGTTCTCGACGGGATCATGAATCGTCGATGGATCACTGGTAGTATGGGAAGCTAGTCCTCTATCAGCAAGCGACTCTGAAAGCAAGGAACGACAACACCTCGCGATTCACCGCGCTCCCTGAGTTCCACACCAAGGCAGATCAAGAGGACACGTAATACCCGGATTGCGCAGCCCAACAAGTAAAAGAAGATAACCAAGGCGGTGATGGGATGTAAAATAACTGTATAGCGCAAGATGAATATCAATGTCAGAGTCCCAGAGCGGCTTAGTCTACCGCTGAATGGGTTCATAAAAGGACGACGACGAACCGTACATGCCCAGCTCGGTCAAGCCATCGTAGAAGTCGTTCCAGAACCCCTCAAAGTATGGCTACACAGCCATGAAGGTCTGGGTGATACAGTACCAGACGCCATTGCAGATGTAGCATACGAACATCCACAACACATACAGAGGGTAGTACAAGACAATGAGAAAGATGTCGTATACGACGGTCCACAACGCGCATAGCAAGTCGGCGATCAAGTTGAAGATGTTGGGATACTCGATGTCGTCAATGGGACTGGGGGGCATGTTGATGGCAGTGGGAGCAAGAACGAGGGCGAGGGCGCACCAGCAACGAGGACTTGGGATTCTCTCACCACAGTTCGACTGCGTGGCAGTACCGTGACTATTAGACAGCCCAATCCGAAAAGTTGTGGACAAACTTACAATAAGACCGAGTTGTTACTACTTGTCTCTCTGGCCCCTACACTGTCCCTAATACCTATTTGTGTCAACGTCCATGCACAAAAGGAGCCCACCTTCTTTGAACGAGAGCGCGATCAGCTCACCACCGTAATAAGTTCAGCGACGACAAAGCCCCCCCCCATTGACGCAACCCCGGCCTGATACGATCACCCCCCGGGCTTCGAAGAACCCTTGTCCTCGGGCAATGTCCTCAACCGCAAGCTCGAAGAGGTGCTTCAATAGCATGACGCGCGGATATGACACTATCGCATCGCTCTGGCAGAGCTTCCACGAGCTGATGCGCGTCCAATATGGCACGGTCTAGGGGCAAGATGTTCAACGCTGGCAAACCCTGCCTCATCATTTCCACCCACTATCCTCGGCTCAAATTTACATCGAGGAATCACAAGTTCAGCGACCAGGTCGATGTCGGCGATATGCTCTAGAACCTTAGTTTGGAACGGGAGTCACGGAACCATACGAGAGGGAAGGTGAGAAGATGACTCATTTACTGCAAGAGAGCGGACTTCCGTAGATTTGGGACAGCGATGCGGGATAGCGATGATCGATGATGCATGATGCTCGTATCACTCTCTTGGTCCTATTGTATGGCTATACTTACGGAGATTTGCTTACTATTACCCTCAGTCTCTACTACTTCATCTCGATAAGACTTAATGGTCATAGGATTTCGATGCTGGACGTGTTTATGACATACAGTATACAACAAAAGTCAAGGTAGGTGCCAGTAAATCAGTCAGTTGGATATCAAGAGTCAACGTGTTGTCATCATTGTCGTGAAGAAAGTGCCAGGAGACACGAGGGTCTCCCAGTGGAAAAATACTTCCAAATTGGAGGCCCTTGTGTCACCAACTCAACCGCGATGTCTATTCCCTCCAGCCTTGGGCGCTTGGGATCCCGAGCGTGCAGACGTCGAGTACCTCGGCACGTTCCCACCGGGACCATAAATCGTCGACTGATAATTGGCGGCATAGAAAGCTGGTCCCTCTATGTCAGTGAGCGACTCCGAGAGCAAGGGATGACAAAACACCTCGTAACCTGTCTCGTTCCTCGGATTCCCCAGTAAGGCATATCAAGAGGGCGCTCAATACCCCGGGTACGAGGCCGAACAAGAAGAAGAAGATTGCCAAGGCAGTGATGGGATGTGAATAAACTGTATAGCGCAAGGTTCAGAGAGAGGAATGACAATGACGAAGTCCCAGCTACTGTGAAAAAAAAAGACGACGAACCATAAGTGCCCAACCCAGTCAAGCCATCATAGAAGTCATTCCAGAACCCCTCAAAATATGGCCACACGGCCATGAAGACCTGGGTGGCACAGTACCAGATGCCGTTGCAGATGTCGCAGACGAACATCCACAGCGTATATATGCAGTACCAAAAGATGAGGCAGACGTCGTATACGACCGTCCACAGCGCACATAGCAAGTCGGCGATCCTGCCGGAGATGTCGGGATACTCGATGTCGTCAATGGGATTGGGGGGCATGATGATGGCAGGAGGCAAAGACTCTAGGCTGGATTCTTTTGGTCACGCGATTTGGCTGCCGCGCCATACAAACCAGACGTCTCCGGACTATCCACAGCTCAGTCAAAGTAGTGAGCTATTGAACTTGGATGCGACCCGGCAATCAGACACTCTTTGGCCCCCACATCGTCCGCGCTTGTCAGCCTCCATGTCACAAAAGGAGCCCACGTTCTTCGAGCGAGAGCGTGATCGGCTCACCGCAGAGATCACCGCAGTAAGATCAAACAGCCGCTACGGTCGCAACCAGTCCTGACATCATCCACCCCAGGGCTTCGAAGAACTCTTGTCCTCGAGCAACGTCCTCAACCGCAAACTCGAAGAGGTACTCGGCATGACGCGCGAATACGACACCATCGCCTCGCTCTGGCAGAGTTTCCACGAGCTGATGCGTGGCCAAGATCAGCCGTCCGACGATCATAGAGTGGTCCCCGGTACGGGTGCCCACACCATCTCCACCAGCTCCAAACGGCCATGAACGAAAAGATGGAAAAAAAAGTCGTGCGTCGTTCGCAAATGATTACAATAAGAGACAAGAAAGGTGAGGCTACATCGTGGACATTCTCTCAAGTCATTTATGAAAAGAAAACTATCCAAGTACAGGCAAGAGGGAAGAACAGAGCGGATGTATGTATAGTTGCAGCAAAAACAAAAGAAGATAAAATCCTGTTTAAAAAGCGTCCATTATATGTCTGCCCAGGCGGCAACCTGAGTGAACACGATCAGTGAAACACGCCATGGTACCGTCGGTGATACGCCGGCTTACCCAAGAGAACCCGGCAAACTCTTGCTGGTCACGAGACGATAATTGACCGTGCACTGGAGTCAAGGTCGGTTGTTCCCGAGTGAACTCTTCGTCGAAATTACTCGTATCAGCGCTTCCATTCTGGACTCTCATTAGCATCGAGATCTGGCGAATTCATGAGAGGCTTACGATAGTCGGGAAGTAGGGTGGAGGGATGCGTTTATTGACCACATCGTCAAAGTTGACGTCCTTGAAGAATGGATGTCTCTTGATCTCCTCCGCGTCCGCTTTACTCGATCCCAACCGGCGGGTGGGATCTCTTGTCAACAGCTGTGGGTACTTAGCGTCAAAGAGAATTTCCACAAATTGGTGCAGACTGTACCTTTTGTAGGATCGAAACGGCATCTCTCGGCATAGTAATTGGGTATAATGGCTCGTCTTCTAAAATCGCATCGAATATTTCGTCCTCATCATCGCCACGGAACGGTGATTGTCCGAGTAGCATTTCATACGTCAGTACACCAAAGGCCCACCAGTCGACGGCGCGCCCATAGCGCTGTTCGAGAAGGATCTGTCCCGCCAGTACGTCAACCAAATGGTCTCCTGAGAAACGACGAACGGGCGAACCTCGGGAGCCATGAATTCAGGAGTGCCACAGAAGGTACTTGTGGTCGAGCCGTACCACATATCCTCCTTGCAAAGCCCATAATCTGCGACTTTGACATGGCCATCGAGCGTCAACAGGATGTTATCCAGCTTGAGATCACTACTCAAGGGTGAGTTCGATGGCGGCACCACAGCTCAAGGGAACGAACCGGTAGATGATCCCATTGGCATGGAAATATTCCAAAGCCAAAAGGACCTCGGATGCATAGAACTTGGCTTGGCGGAGAGAGAATTGCTTGCGTTGAATGTGTAGCATAAGATCGCCTCCGCTTACGTACTCCATCACAAAGTAAACACGTGTCTCTGTCTGGAAGCAAGAGTGAAGCCCGAGCAGGAACGGGTGGCGTTCGCGAGCAGCGGCCAAAAAGACACGCTTCTCCGAGCGCGTACTACATACCCATGAGCATCTTTCCGTACTTAACGCACAGATATCGCACCTTTCCACTTCATCATTGTCGATGATAAACTCCTTCTTCAAGACCTTGATTGCATACAATGCATTGGTCTTCTTTTCCTCCGCCAGCATGACCTTGCCAAAATTTCCCTTTCCAAGCACCGCTAGGAAATTAAAGTCGTCAAGGCCGACCTTGCGCTTACGTGTCGGAGCACGTTGTGCGGGGAACACGGTCTGCGACACAGCTACTTCGGTTTGCTGGACACGTTGTGACACATATTGCTGCTGTTGTGGAGGCGGCGATGCCTGAGGGGGCAAACTCTGTTGAGGATACCCGGGGTGCTTCCCCTCCCCATCAGCTTCATCCGCGCTATGCATCGATCATAACAGAACTCACCTGAACCCCATAGTCATCCTGTTCGTACCCAGTTGGGCCCGGAGGCGCCGGAGGGAGTAAGGGTTCGTTCGGGTACGCGGGGGGAACGGGGACTCTCGCGCCTGGAGGGGGCCGTGGCGGGACGCTCGATGGAGGTTGCGGGTGATACCGATGATCAACCCCATCCTGAGGGGGCATCGGACGCGCAAACGGGTCTGCGGGTATTGACGGTGATATATCCGCTGCCCCGGTCAGGTGTAACCGGTCCACGCCTTGCGTGATGGTCGCATCGGCCGGAGGAAGTGCCGGAGCTTGGGTTTGTGGGGTAGGCGCCTGCATGGCTGGTTTCATGGTCGCAGTTCTTCCCCCGCGCGCCTTGTTGATGTCACGCCAGTCGCGAAGAAGCTGATTGGCGGTCTCCATGGACATGCCACAAAAGTCGGGAACCAGGTGTGCGCAGTTAGCATGGCAGGTGATCTCACATTCAGTGCACCTGCGAGCGTTCTTGCGACCAAGAGGAAGAATATAACCACAGTGGCAGCACCAGTTCGCGCCCAGGTTGGTGATGGGCTCGAAGCGGTGGGGAATCCGATGGTTGATCTTTTCTGCATCATCGTCCTAAAAGTGGTGTTACACTAGAGAGAACATCCAAAGGGGACAACATACCCCAGTATTCGACTTGGAAATACATTTTGTGACGACCTTTTCGTAACACTTCTTGTGGCAAGTGTATCGACAATCTTCGCATTGATATCCAAGGGCATTGAGAAGGAAATCGCCGCAGAAGGCACATAGCATGATCTGATAAAATTGCCGTTGGACGAATTTATGGCCGTTCATTTCATGAACTTCGCCTTTGCGCTTCCTGACTGCGCCTTGACGGCCAAGGCCGCCGGGGGCGTCCATGGGCCGCTTCCTCACGTTTTCCTTGACTGTAGCAAGATCAGCAAATATATTGGGTGCAGCGATACGGGGCACGAACCAAAGTTGAGATGCAGCGCCAGTGCTCCAGCAGGTTCGACCGCGAACCAAGCATCGATTCCTTCGTTTTGACTAGTGACGCCTCCGCTTGGCTGACCCATGGCTCCAGGACCAAGACTCAGCGGTGCATTTATATCTCCAAAGGCACCAGGTTGGCCAGGCGGCCTGCCCATAGGTGAATCACCGTCCATGGCGCCTGCTGTCACCCAGCCGCCCTGACCGCTGTCCATCATGACCTTCTGCCGTCGGAGTGCCTCGACGAGGTCGCTAATCCTAACCCAGAGGAGACCGATTGGCACGGGATGGGGTTCCGAGACTTGCTTATCGTAGACTGCGATCTCGACTTCATTGGCTTTGTCGACGGTGATTTCGAATTCTTCATTCCAACGATCCGTGCGGGTCGGGTGGGAGCGGGCTCGTTGAGTGCCCTCGATCTTGAGGGAGACATAGGTTTCGATGATTTGCTTGGATGACGAGCGAATGCGTCCGGATGAAACGATGGGGGGGTGGTCGAGTTCCCGCGCCCCCTTAATGGTGACAAAGAGCTTGCCAGACAATGGCTTGGCACGCATGTTCTCCTTACGCTCACCTCCTGTACCTGATTTCCAAATCCATATTGCCAACGTAACGGACGTGAAATAAAAAGTGAATCTTACCAGAGGACTGATCATCTTCCTCGACATCATCTAGAATATGCAGATTCTTGTATCGTTTGAGGGCGGACTGCAAGAGTTGAATTTTTTTCTCGCTCTCGACACGCTTGCTTTCTGCATCGGCGCGGGATTTTTTGTCGCCGTCGGCTTGGTATAGCTTCGCCATCTTATCGATGCCCTTCTTGTACTGCAGCTCGACCTGGAGTTTGAACTCGAGCTGATGGAGCAGCTTGGATATCTTGGCGGTGGTGTGGGGGGTATCGGCTTTGATGAGGTCGAGGTTGGAGTACTGTTTTGACTGGGGGATGCCCTCCTCGCTTCCGAGACGGGTGTGGGAGGCATCGGGAGAGCCTGCGGCACGAGCGGCTGCGGAGGGGTCGCCGTCAACGGGGGGTATCTGAGGGAGGGAGCGGTCTCTGTCTGTGGCACGACCAGACCTTGTGGCTGCGGACGGAGATGAAGGGGAGGCACCTGATCGCGAGGGATCGTCGCGCTGCTTCTTGCGAGTCTGGAGCTCGCGCAAAGTGTCTTCAAAGTAGGACAAGGAGCGCTCCGCCTCGCGAATCTTCACATCGTTGCGCCTGAGTACGTCAGGGTTGGAGGTCGCCTGGCGGAGGTGCCGGGACGCATCGAGCACTTTGCGCTCGGTCTCGATGCGCTTGAGGACGTCCTGGATTTTCTGGTCGAGCTCGTCGAGCTGGACGGCGGGCTGATCAGCGGTGGCGTGTCGATGGGTACGATAAAGACGCACCATGACCGGTCAGAATCAGAATGTAGATCCCCTTGTGATCAGGTGTGAAACAGATGGTTGGCAGTCGAGGGCAGACGAGGCTGTGATACTCGGAGATAACACTATCATATTATTTTCACTTGGCTATCTCGTAATCGTTCATATAAATATTTGATAATTTCGACCCCGCTCGGCATGTCGTTCTCCTGCGCGTCCTCGGTCCGCGTCGCGTCGCACGACCATGTGCTCCGTCTCAAGATCACCCACAACCTCGTGCACGGGCCACCATCCGGCGCTGTGCATCGCGTACGAGGACGGCTGCCGAAGGAGTTCGACGTGCTCTGGCTGTCCGATCTCACCATCGCGCTCTCCGGGTCACTCGACGGCAAGCAGGTGCCTGCGGACGACATCGTGCGCTCGGGTCTTGCATGCCACCTGGAAGCGCGGTTGAAAGCGGCACGCGCGCAGCTCCGACTTGTTTTCGTGATCTCATCCGTCTTTCTAGAACGCAGATCGTCTCGGCCTCAATAACGTGTCGCGTCCGTTTATTGACGACGCGGACGGGCTTTCTAAGCGTTGGCAGTTCCACTTCCATCCTTGTTCGCTTCTGATCCCGTGTTCCAAGTGACGCTCACGCCCGCACGCCCGCTGCCTTACGCGTCACGTCCACATGCCAATCTGGTTTCCTTGCACCTTGCCTATATCTGGAAGAGCATCCCAGGGCGTACTGACGTTGTCGATTCTGGGCACTTGGTGGATGAAACGAGCCCGTTTTGTCCAACACTGTTTCTCCCTACTGAAACTCTCCTCAGTCGCGTGACCGATCAGTTTCTGATATACCATCTCGTGGGGTATGTGCCCGCCTGTACCAGGGTTAGTATATGCTTGACCACGGCAGCCGCTACCCTCTTATATTTGGGTCCTGGTGCAAGGTTGGTGCATGTATGCGTTGGATTTCAGGAACTCGTTGATCTTGGTGGCAGAGGCTTGACCTGGAGATGCAATACGTTCCCTCGATCGCTCGTTCGATCGTGGACATCATGGCCCGATCGCAAAATCCAGGATTCGTATCGAAATGCAAGCGTCTGATCAAGGTATGAACGGTTTGCGGGTCTCACCACTGATGCCAAATGTATCGCAGATCGCGCGCAGACACCATAGATTTGTCCTCGATGCTTCTACTGCCGCATTGTCCTCTTGTACTGACGGTGGCACCTCTGAAACGGAAATAAGGGTGCCCGTTCTCACAGATGAGAACGTTTTGTGCGAAAGTCTAGAACAGCTCTTTCGCGTGGGAGTGACGCAACGCCGTTTCAAGGTTGGTGGCCCCGTTTAGAGAGAGTCTGTGTTGTACGCAAGATTATAGCCCGCGGAAACGGTTCGGTCCGTGTCATTGCAAGAGGATGACGACAGTCTACTACAGCTACCTAGCGCAGGGATCGAAGATGAAGGCACCTGGATCGAGATGCCCGGACTGTCTGCGGATTGCGTGCAGACTGAAGAGGTGGATGTATTCGCCGAAGAAGAGTGGCTCGAGGAGCACGACACGGATATGATCCTGGACGAACGCAAGCTTGATACCCAATCGGACGAATCTCTTATCGGTGCATCTGTGTCATTAGCAAGCATCACCACGCGTTGGACGCCAGCGTGTGCTATTACTCTTGATGATGGTCACGAGCCGGCTACTGGCGGATTGTGTTACGAGGCTGGGCTGGGAGGATCCGGGGACGACGGGCTGCTGGACGATGTGTGGATCGGGGGGTCTGATTCAGATTGGATATTGGATGTGCTGGACGGATTTCAAACATGAGGTCCGAAACATGAGGAGGATTGAAACTCCGTCACTCCGCCAATTCTAAAGAGTGGATTATCATCATCAGGACGAGTTTCTCCCAGTGCGTGAATGCGATGTTGCCCGCACGCCGCAACAAGGTCGACATCAGCGTGAGCAGGCCCCGAGCAGCTCCTCTCCGCGCTCACATTCCTCCCAGAAACTCACCGACGAGGAGCAGAAGCTCTTCCGTCTCTACGGCAAGCTGCCCACCCACAAGAACATCCTCACAAAGATGCAAAAGGTCCGTCACCCCTGCGCCATCGCCCGCCCTCTCTGAGCCCAGAGCGCCAGGATCGCAAGTACTTTGACTCGGGCGACTATGCGCTCTCCAAGGCCGGCGTCGCCCCACAAAACACCGTCGGCACCGCTATCCCCAATCCCGAAAAGTACGCGTGCCCCCTCGCTCGTCCCGCTCCGCTCACCCGCGCATCAGCATCCCCCATGCATCATCCCCGCCAACCTCACATCAGGGGGGTCTCTCCATATCACCCACAAACAGTCTACATACCGGCCGCGAGAGTCTGCTGTCCCAGCCAGAGAACGATCTGAACTCCAAAGAAGACACGGAAACCAACAACCCCTTTGACCAAGAGGTATAGAACCAAGTCCCCGCTCTCGCTGTTTTCCCGACTGCGTGTTGCTGTCTGTCGTTCTCTCTCGTCTTTATCGCATCTGTTCGTCGCCCAAGCCCCATTCCCCACTGTCTACCCCTGAATCCGGTCTCCCGGCTGTCTGATCCTGCCCTGCGGCAGCAATCGAAGCACTATCCTACCGTTTGATTTTGTATTATCATCTGTACGGTTAACATGCACACCTGACCATTCTAATATATCACACAATCACGACCTCGCCATCTGTGGTGTGACTTTGAGTAGTGCAAACACATGAATACATCGCGTCTTCCTCGTCCGTCATGTCGCTCGAGCCGTACCGCCGCGAGATCGCCCAACATTTCAGTGAGAGCGTAGCCGC
>JBBPKG010000674.1:2326-14780 GCA_038089115.1 Fistulinella cinereoalba | reverse complement strand
TATTTTAGATAATTTACACAAAGAGCGCCCCAATATAGTACGAAATATTAGGCAGATATCTCGGTAAATATCTACTGAATCCTTTTCAGCAAATATTGGTTATATAATAACCTCGATCCGTGGTGTAAGAGCTTGCCTGGCGGACTCCGAGTCGGAGTCGCGGAGTCGTCGACTCGCGCTCGATTCGTCAAGTGGGCGCATCCAGATCGCAGCTTCAGCCCACCGCGTACCCTTGCTAATCGGTGAGCACGACTACGAGCGGAGCACGTGCACACCAGTCTCTGAATCCCTCGCGCGCAACCTCGTCGCTTGCACCCCGTACATCTTCAGCCCACATGTCGCGCACGCCGTCCGAAAAAAGGCACGAGCGTGAATGGCAGTGGGCCCGACGACCACTCCGCCAGCATACGGTTCAGGTGGTGGGTAAAGTAGAACGCTACTGCTGCATCCAGTAACCAGTTGCCTATCCTATAGTGGTAATGGTCTATCCGGCCCAGTCATAGCTTTGCTTCCTATATAGAGCACAATTGATGTGCACTAATCGACAAAGATGCTGTGACGAACCGTCTGCCATCCAACGGCAGGAAGTTTCTGAATTGCACCTCGAACGTCAACGACTCGGATTCGACGAGGCCTCATCGATTGCCTCAAACTGGTTCTGCATGTTCATCAGATCGCTGTTGGACTATCCGCCGTTGCGCTGGGTCAATGCTGGATGAGACCTCTTGTGTACATCGCCTGGCTCTTGTGGGTAGTAGAAGTGGTATTGTACACGGAATGGGAGGATAATGGGAGCCGCATAGGCCCTGTGTCTGAGAAACTTGGTCTGTGACCCTTTGTCAGGTTAGGCACTTACAGCTGGTTCGGAAAGTAATGGCAAACGCGTTTTTTTCCCGCGCGTGACCAAAAAAGGAAACAGCCGCCTCCTTCGGCCGCGCCCCTGCCTCCACCGCGTACAAGGTCCTGCTCTCAACGACTCAGCGACGATGGGCAATCGGCGGATCAGTAACGATGTCAAAGAATGCGCTCTGGACTTATGGAACTATGGATGGCCCCTGGAGGATATATGCGAGCTGCTTCAAGTTTCCACCCGAAGTTGCTATCGCTGGCGCTGTCAATCGACCACCTTCTCCCTTTCTTGGACGCACCCGTTTCCTCACACGAGCGGCCTTGATGGCTCTTGAAGACCTTTATGCAGAAGACTCAACCCTGTACTTGGACGAAGCCTGTGCATGGCTGGCGATTCAGCATGGCATAACGATCGCCCCATCGACACTATGTGAAAACCTCCGAGATGCAGGACTCACTTATAAAGTTCTTCGAGAGCTGGCAGCCGAGCGAAATGAGGCCAGGCGAGAGCAGTTCAAAACGATGCTGCAAATAGACTTTGCTGGTGATAGTTCCGAGTTTGTTGTGGTCGATGAAACGAGCAAGGATGAACGAACATTTGCGAGACATTATGGATGTGCAGCTCGTGGTCAGCGAGCTCATATCACGGATGTCTTTGTCCGTGGTGAGCGGTACTCGTTGTGTGCAGTGCTGACCACTGAAGGCTACCTTGCTGCCCGTGCAATTCCAGGCTCGTACGATGCGAATGATTTCTATGAGTTTATCGCAGAAGAAGTCGTAAGTGATCTGTTCACAAACCTATGTACTAATGAATGGTGATGCCGTCTTACAGCTACCATTTATGAACCCGTTCTCAGAACCATGGTCGGTACTCGTACTTGATAATTGTCGCATCCACCACAACCCTGAACTCACTGAGCTGGTCGAGGGTGCAGGTCTGTTTCGGAAATTACTTTGTAGACTCATTATCTGAAGTTTTCAGGCTGTCTGCTACTGTATTTACCTCCCTACTCGCCAGACTTTACTCCAATCGAGGAATCTTTTAGCACTTGTACGTTATCAACTCGTTCTGACGCGTAGTTGCACATATGATCGTAACTATTTGAATAGTGAAGGCATACATCCGCTGGCATGGTGACCGACTACGCCAGCTTGAAGATCCAGTTGCCTCACTTCATGAAGCCACAGGCAGCATCACACCAGAGAAAGCTAGGAACTGGTTCAAGCATGCAGGTTACATCGTCGAGTAGTAAGGACAGCAGTATAGTATTGTACAGTTTGTGCGATCAAGACGACACAGTGTCAAGAGAAGGTCCAATGATAATGTTCATACGTGACGTGATTTGACTGCTGCGCAAAATTTACGGTGCGCTGCAAGAAAACCCTTCCAACCTAAGTTTGTAAACAAGGCGAACTCACGCCAATCCTTTTCACCAAGCTGTTCAACATCTCGGTTTCCTGGTCGATACTCGAGTTTTTCAAGCTTGAGTTGATCGCTTTCGCTGATTCCATAGTCATGGCAGAACTCGGCAAGCGTTACATTGTGAGAAAGCGTGGCTATACCTGGCGATGCTGGTGTCGGGTAGGAGGTGCGGGCATAACTTCCTTTTTTGGTCACGCGCGGGAAAAAAACGCGTTTGCCATTACTTTCCGAATCAGCTGTAAGGCCTTCATCTTTAGTGCATAACTAAGGGAATGTTAATGAGGCCCCGACTCGGGGCGAGACTAAATACATAGATCAGAACATTATGACGTATGCTGAGCAAAACGGAAACTAATGAGATCGAACTTGACCAATCATTTTTACGACACTCTGCCAGGCCGGAGTACTGCCACCATGTCGGCAGGACCACCATCCGCATTTGCGGCTTCTGGAGAAGAGGTAATAGCGCGCTCGTTGGACGCCACGTCCGGCGTTTCCGCACAGTGCAAAGACGCGTCCAATATCGCCGAATTTTATGACGTCGAACGGACCGCAGAGATCATCTTCAACAAAGACTACAAACGGGTCAGTGCACCCTCCGATCACGCCCTTTTTCCTTTATTGAATTGTAGACACGCTGGCAGATTGCACTTCAGTTCCCCGACGAACTCTTGCATGATGCAGTTCCGATCTATCGCTTGCTCAGACGGATCGTGGGCGAGAGACACGACCTGTACGTCTTGGCGGACACATCGTATGGCAAGTAAGAACGTCATGTCCTGCAATCACTCCATGCTCACTAGTTACGAAGCTGCTGCGTCGACGAGGTCGCAGCACAGCACGTCGATGCTGATGTCGTGGTTCATTATGGTCATGCCTGCCTGAGCAAGTGCGTACTGCTTCCTCTGAGCTCTCCATCGCGTACTGATCGGACCGGCTCAGAACGTCTAGACTACCTGTCATCTACGTATTTGGCCGCAGACGTATCGATGTCGAGGACTGCGTCCAAGAGCTCCACAATGTCCTCACGAGCGGCGAACCCGCGATACAGTCCATTCTCGTTCGACACGACGTCGGGTATACGCACCGAGCTGGTGAGTGCTATCCCTGCTCACAATTAAACAGGTGTAATGAGCTTCCACAGAAGAGATTGTGCGTCGGCTGCGAGATGAGACTCGCTTGTCTGTCTTGTATCGTGGAGTACCGACCTGGGTTGGACCAGCCACACCGCTCCCTAAAACGACCGAGGGCGAGGCATCGGCAACGCTACATAGCGATTCCAGTACAGAAGACACGACCACCATCGTATACATTGGCCAGGAGAGCCTTGCCCTCACAAACCTGCTAATGACACACTCTTCATGCAATGCGAGTCCAGTCGACACACGATCTTGATAGCAACTCATTGCGCATCCCATCCGACAGGTGTACTCGTACAATCCGATCACGAAATATTCCAAACTGGAATCGGCGCGCACGAATAGACTACTCATGCGCCGTTTCGCCGTTGTTCAGAAAGCGCGCGATGCCGACGTATTCGGTATCCTCGTCGGGACTCTGGGTGTCGGTCCGTGCTTCTCCACCGTACTCGCCCTCGCTTGACGATTGCACACCAGCGTCTTATCTACCCCTCCTATCCCGCCTTCGTCAGATGATCGCCAAGGCGAAAAAGAAGAGCTACACGATCAGCGTCGGGAAGTTGAATCCGGCGAAACTAGCAAACTTTATGGAGATCGAATGCTTCGTGTTAGTAGCCTGTCCAGAGAACAGCGTCATCGAATCCAAAGTACGTTTTCGTTCATCCGTCGTCGCATCTCCCGACATGTTTTATGCATAGGAGTTTTATCGGCCGATCGTCACACCTTTCGAGTTGGAAGTAGCGCTTCAGGCAGAAGGGACATGGAGTGGTCGATATGTACTCGATTTCGAGAGACTGCTTGCTGAATATGACGGTAGGTATCTTTGTCCTCCCATCGTGTTGCGTTCTTGTCACCACATCGAATAGCGGGCGAGAGCGGGGAGGACAACCAAGATCCAGACCAGCCGTCGTACTCGCTCGTGACCGGAAAATATCGCCAAGCTAAACGCTTCGACGGTACGAGACGGTCCCTCCGAGTCGCCACTAGGTCCCTTTAACGTCGTGTTACAGCGCCTGAACCTTCCGGAGGCGAGACAGCCTCTCCAGACGCAGTGGTTCTCCGCAACCAGGACGGGACTATGACAGTGCTGCCCGAGAGTGCCGCGGGTACGTGTCATCAAGCAACAGCATTCATCCGACCTGACGTGTGTCGTCGAGCAGCGATGTACCTGCAATCTCGATCTTTTCGGGGGCTCGAAGCCAACGTAAGCGGGGATGCGCCGAGCATACTGGAACAGGGGCGCAGTGGGATCGCACGGGGATACATGGATGATCGTACGCGCATGGACCAGTCTCATCTGAATGCCACAGGGGAGCCGTAGCTTTTCTCACTTTGGATGGGTCACCCACTAGTAAGCTTACTCAACGTCATGGCGTGGCGGGCGATTCAGATGTCCATGACGAAAGGGGCCTTGTATACAGTAAGCCAAGGCGTAGTGTCCGAGTTATTCAGCGCAATGAAATGCATTAGCTCAAGCTGACTACATCATTGAAGCATCTTTGCTTTGCGGCTAGTAAGTGGCCTAGTTATACTGAGATAAGTGGTCCTTGCAACCACTCAGGCTGGCAGTGGTACTTCAATGTTGGCTTCACTTCAGCGCCCGGGCTCCACTCCATGCATAAAATCTTTATCACCAAGCAAACACCTTGCGGTTATCCACTGCCAGTGCCATTGAAGTACATCCGGATCAGTTTCTCCGTCGCTTCCTTCTTAGCAGCCATCGTCATCCTTTCTTGCACGCGCCCCGTCTTCCCACTAGCAGGAGACGTATTTAAGACAGCCTTTCCGTTCGGAAGCGACCCAGAGATACACGTCCTCAGCATATCCCGGAGCGCATCTCGCGATGCCGACACCTTATCACCTAGATCGGCGTCCTCCGCACCTTGGCTCTGCAAGGACGTGACGCACGCATGGCCAATCACGTTCCCGCCCAGTTCCTTGACCAGACCGTCGCCATGCACTCGCCACCATTCCTCCGGCTCGTGGTCCTCCAGATGGGTGATGACGACCGCGACAGGAACCTGCCCACACCCAAGGTGCTCTTGGAACAGCCGATAGCAGTTCCGCTCCGACGGCGTCAACTTGCCACATCGCTTGACAAAGACGAGCAGGTCGATCCCACTCTTCCCAGACAGGTCGTAGAAGAGCTGAACCGCGCTCTCTACGGCGCGCTTCGTCAGATCATGGCCGTTCCGTACGCCCTTGAAGCCGCTCGTCTCCCAGCAGAGGAGCCGCTTCGTGAGGACGTCGACGTGGTACGGGCTAGGGTCTGCTGTGAGACACTCCGCATCCGAATTGACGGGCGCAACGGATTCACCGGCGATCAGGTTGATGACCGAGCTTTTACCACCGCCCGTTTCGCCAAAGAAGATGACATTGAAAGGACTGCTGAAACATGCCACCAGCGTTGCCGCGTCCGCATCTTTCAGTTTGCAGTGGGTTGTGAGGTCGGAAGAGGCCGTTGACAAGTCGAGGCGCAGGGGAGTTGGGGCCATGGTGGCGCACGTGTGCAAGAAAGCTTCCAGTACATCTTTGGACCGAGCGCATGGCTTGCTCGTCGTGACACATGCAAATGCAATAGATTGGACGGGAATGCTCGTTCTTTGGGCAATGTCATGCTTGTTACGTCCCCACCATCCTCCATCAGGCGTGTTAAAGTGAGTGATGACCAAGGCTATTGGGGCACGACCGCCATAGAAGATACGATGGATCAACGAATAGAGTCGACCGAGCGAAGGAGAGATTTTATCCTTGTGTGTGCAGAGAAGAATCAGATTGACGCCATCAGACAGGTTTCGCAAGACATTGTAGGCTTGTACGTAAGGGGAAAGAGGATCAGTGTCCTCATCGGAAGCCGGGGAAAAGCCCGTAGTGTCCCAGAACCGGAATCGTCTTCCACCGGTGAGGGTCTGGTAGCATTGAGGTTGTTTGGTACATGGGTCTACATCAGAAGACACTTGTGCGACCGGCTTTCCGACAAGAAGATTAATGATCGAGCTCTTGCCGGAGCCGACAGGACCGAATAGCACGACATTAATGTCGGATGCAGGACTGTCACCGAGTTTCAAAGCTTGACGAAAAAATATCATGTATCAACGCACCTTGGCTGGAGCGATGGCTCTAGCTGATGGGTACAGAACGATAGCACGTCTTGAGCCGTTGGCCTCGATCCAGGATCGCGCAGTGGGGACCAGCATCGCTCAATGAAGTCCCAGACATTGTCTGGCATATTCACGGGCCACATAGGGCGCGGTGGGTTTTTTCCTTTCTTCAATTCTGTTTCTGCTTCCCCTTGGCTTTGCCAAGGGCACTCTCCGGAAAGTATCTGCAAAGTAGGTTTGGGCATCGAAGAACGTCGAGGTATAATCAGAGAACACATACGAAAAATATGATGCTACCAAGACTGTAGATGTCGCTTTGAAGCGTGGATTCAAGCTTAGGATTTCTCGGGAATAATTCTGGATATAGTTGTTCTGGTGCAGACCACAGAACTGCCCCGGCACGGGTAGAATTGCTATGGAGATACGACAATTTGTTTCGCAAGGGGCCAAGGGTTTGTGACAATCCAAAGTCGGTCAGGCGTGGGTTATGGTCGCCATCAATCAAAATATTCGCCTAAAAACTCAATGAGCTTCACAAGCCAATGATGATACCATAACCCACAGGGTGTAAATCTCCATGCACAATGCATTGCGAGTGCACTATAAGAGGCTGGAATTCAAAGCTAGGACACCCGGAACTGACACACTAACAGTATTCAAGTCCAACCACCGTTCCTTTGATCTGCGGAATCGGTTAGCTGGGCATGAGCATAATATATGTAGCTCGTACTCACAAGTCGGATACGATCAGAAAGCGAAAATTCGTCCCCACGTTCCTTGACATAGTCCAACAGCGTTCCGTTTATCATCCACTCAGAAACTATGCAGGGGTGATCAGATCCAAAATCTTTACCACTCGCTTTCCCCAGAAGTGGAACAATGTTGGGATGCTTTAGCCGCTTCCATATCCCAAATTCCCGTCTCACTTTCTTGATTGGCAATGAAAAAGATGCAAAACGAATCATAATAATAATTAACTTGCCCGTAAAAACCCTTCCTCCCTGGACGTGTTGGGGCTAGAAGGAAAGACCTTGATTGCAACCTATTCTGTGTTATCGGTTTTGAACGACAATTGGATGTAAAAAAAGCTAACCGCGGAGCCTTGGTCATACAAACAATGATATACGACGCCAAATGAGCCAATACCAATAATGCGCTTGCTATCCAGCCTAAGCAGGCGGGTAAGATCTGGTGGATCAGGAGGATCAGAATGGAGAAGAGTATCCAGTGATCTGCCAGAGCGGATATATGCATCAGGGAAAGGGGAACAGTAAATATGGTCTCATACCGTCGTTTTTGAGGTATGACGAGTGAGAGCATGTCCTGGAGAATGTTAACTCGTACTTTCCGTCCAGAGTGGGTTTGCCGTGGCAGGGGGCGCCGATGAGAATCGATGCATTGCTTTAATTTTTAAAGCTTATTTAACAGATAGAAAGGCGCTTGATTGGTGAGAGGGCAAATTATCTGGAACAGGCTATGCCTTTGAAATTGGTGCAGAGAAGATGCCTCCTCGTACCTAAGCATACATATTAGGTCCGAATAAGCGCTGTTTGCATTAGATTGTGGGGGAGTCCTACCACGCTCATCACACGAGGCGGGTTCCGGTAGGTCAGTTACACAGAATCCCAGGTTCATAACGGGTTTGGAGAGAAATTGATACTTGCATCCTGAATCATATTGGATGTCCTCAACGTGAAGGCGTGTTGAACTGCATGTTTAGTTCTTGTCGTAAATGATGATGTGCGTACATGTGGATCAAGTTTTCGGATGCCGCGAGCAACGCATTGCGAAAAAAGCTGAATGCGGAGAGGAAAGCCAACAGCGCCGTCAATGTGTCTCAGCCTAATGGTAGCAAATAGACGCCCTTGGGATCATGGAATGGACTACTAGATTGGACCATCGGGAGAGACGGTGGTCCCTGCTGATAGACTCATTCATGCAAGTTGCGTGAGTGCCTCATTTCTTCCGCATGGAGATCACAAGCGGCGAAGACTAGAGTGAGAATGCGCAGAATCATACCACGATTGCCATGCAGTACTGAGCACTGAGCGCGAGCAAATAGTAGTAGACTGTTGAAAACTTGAAAAAGCCTTTAGCTCCAGAAGAAGGTGGTCCGCGTGTGCTGACTCAGCCTCTGGCACACGATTCGCCCCGAAAAAAATCACCGCTTGAACTTAAATAAACTTTCAGACAGGATCCTGTGAGAACTGATCTCATTTAGAACTGGGTCACGGCTTTGTTCACACACGTTGCACATCGAGCGGAGCGATCGATATTGCTATACACCGTGACCGCACGACTCCTTTCACGTAAGTCTTTGATGGGCCCTCACTCTGCCAGTGACACCGGGGGCTCCTCAGCTCATCGGAGGCACTAAACTGCTCCACAACGAGAAACCCTGCATGAATTTCCTCAAAAGTATCCTTCCGAGAAAGAAGAAAGAGGAGCCTGCCCCATCGGTGAGAGCTGATTGTGTTTGACCCATTTGAGGCTAAGGCACTTATTAGTTGGCGCACGGACCGACTCGGCCGATCGATAACGCCTTCAAAGAATATATACACAACGAAATACCTGCTCGATTCATCGACACATCAAGTCTGCAATTCGTCTCACGAAAGGATGTGTATCATATATTCCACAGTGACATTGCGAAAGTCACTGAAGAGCAAATCCGGGAGCGGATCAGGAACTTTCAGAGTGACCCCTTCGCTACTTACCAACCCCGCCGCGAGACTGTACTCAGCCAAATCATCCAAGAGATCGTGAAATACGATATTTTATCGCATCGCTGGAACGGAGAAGCCGACGAACCTACTTATCAGGATGTCTCTGGTGGGAAACATACTATATCCAAATTCCGGAAGCTCGTCGGGTTTTGTAATACTTCCCGGAATCTGGGTCGCAAACTTGCCTGGGTCGATACTTGCTGTATAGATGAAACCAACCCAGCAGAGCGCAGTGAGGCCATCCATGCGATGTACAAGTGGTATGCAAATTCACATCTTTGCATCGTCTATCTCGCAGAATCTGCGTCGTACGAGGACTGGGATGGTGACTCATGGTTCACACGAGGCTGGACCCTACAGGAGTTCTTGGCCCCCAAACGGCTTAAATTCTATGGCAAAAACTGGCAGCCTTTGGCGCCTTCTGAGATCGGAGACGACAAGAGGTGCCAAGTGATCATGCCCCTTCTTGAAAGAGTCACTGGAATTCCACAGTCAGTTCTCAGTGCAGACAATAGCCAAGGAGTCGAGGGTTGTAGCTTTTGGGAGATTATGTCGTGGGCGTCGAACCGGAGGACAACTCGCATCGAGGATAGGGCTTACTGCCTTGTCGGACTGTTCCAAGTCAGCCTTCACATCGCGTATGGAGAGGGTCAGCGGGCATTCTTTAGGCTTTTAGAAGCTATTGTGACCAAGAACCCCAGTTGGGACGTTTTCGCCTGGTCTGGACAGCCTTCCAAGGATCATTTTTCTCTTCCGTCGTCGCCTGCATCATACCCTAGATTTCAACCGGATATGGGGAAGGAAAGAGCCGGAGTGCAGGAGCTCAAGTTCACAGCGAATGCGCTGTCTCTCAAGTCCTTGCCTCCGATCCCAATGAGGCTCCGTTCATCTGTAGCTCAACAAGGAAAGCGGAAAATATGCTTGCACCTAGAATCACGGCACGATGACAAATATTCTTTTGGGAAGTTCGGGGATCTTGTCGTGGAATGCGGTTCTACTCGCCTTGAGACAATCCAGGGGGCACATGAACTCTGCGCATGCATTATCAACCACCATGCCATGCGAAATCGGGAGCAAGGGAAATTGGTGGTCGGAAAGAGTTACATTTGCTTCCTGCTTTACAGGAATGACATTGAAGGAGAGGGTGGCCCTTGGTTGAAGCTAGCCACTGACAACTTGTTACAGATATCTTACTTCGGGTCTATCGACTCGGACTCGGAGAAAACGGTTAGTGACTTGGACTTTGTCATACCAACTCATAGTAGTACCGGACCGACCGGATTTACTTCGCCGCTTGTGACAATATTCATACAGTCTCCACCTTCCGCTTGAAACTGTGCTTCCCTGCCGTTTTTATTTTGCCAGTGCTGTCAAATACGAATGCCACTATACGTTATACATACTCAGGTTCGGGCTTTGGGCCGACTTGAACTTGGGATTTTATGTATTGGGTACTAGCATGAATTCGACTCCGTGCTGGTGCATTGTACATACTATGGGCGCTCGCGCCGGGTAAACAAGTCTGGTAGACTATAAACCAACCCTGCCTCGACGTACTGTACATGTAATACGACTACTATGACAACCATCAAGTTTCAAACAGACACTGTCCTTGGCGTGACATCGTGTCTCCGTGTCCACGAATCGTTCCATCACTTCTTCGTCTCCTTCGCGAATTTTTGGAGCCTTTTTATCAGTGTGTCAGCGTCGGACCTATTCAGTCCACAGTGAGTAGTGAGATCGGGAGAGACATTGAGACGCAGAGGGGTCGATGGTGCGCAAGTTCGCAAGAGTTTCTTGAGCACATCTTTGGACTGATTGCAGCCGGCCAGGTCTGTGGTAACACATGCATGCGGCATAGCCTGAACGGGAAGATGTGTTCGTTCAATGATATTACGTTCATTGCGTTCCCACCACTTCTCGTCAGCTATGTCCAAGTGAGTGAGAATCAAGGCTATTGAGGCCCGACCTTCATACAAGATGTTATTGATAAACCAGTGAAGACGACCAAGGGAAGGCGAGATTCCGTTTTTGCCATTCGCACATAGGAGAATAAGGTTGGGGCCGTCAGGGAGGCCTCGCAGGACATCATGTGCATGTTTGTAGGGCCAAAGATGACTCAGGCTAGTGGGCCCCTCGTGCACGAAAGAGAATCCCATTGTGTCCCACAATCGAAAGCGCCTCCCATCTAGGAAAACCTGATACTGCTCGGGTTTCTTGGTGCAAGACTCCGCATTTGAAGACACCGGTGCGATTGATTCTCCAGCAACAAGGTTAATGATTGAGCTCTTCCCAGACCCGATAGCACCAAATAACACGACGTTAATGTCAGAGTCGGAAGTAAGACTGAAAAACCGTCAGGGATTGCCGCTAAAATCATAGTTCAACTTACTATGGCTGCCGATACAATTGCTCTAGTCTTTCTGCGGAAAATTTCAAGACATCCTGAGCCGAGGGCCGATTTTTTGGGTTGCGCGGGGACCAGCATTGTTCAATAAAGTCCCAAACACCATCCGGTACATTCATTGGCCAGGCTGGGGGTTGCGGACTACGAAACTTCCTGATTTCATTCTCTGCCTCCGTCTTGGTCTGCCAAGGATACTTTCCTAAAAGGATCTGCATGTTCTGATGAGAGGCTGGGAGTGACCAAGGGACAACCAAGGATGACGTACAAAGAAGATGATACTACCAAGAGAGTAAATGTCGCTCTGAAGTGAAGCTTGATGCTCCATATTTGGGTACAGCTCTGGGTACAATAGTTCTGGTGCAGTCCACAGCATAGCGCCTGCACGGATAGAATTGGTGTAGAGGTATGCTAGTTGGTCCGGCATCGGGTGGACGGTCTGGGACAAGCCAAGGTCCGTGAGGCGTGGAGTGTTGTCGCTATCAATCAAAATGTTTGCCTGGAATGTGAAGAATATAAGATCTCGATGGTATAATTAGGAGATATCACGCACGGGGTGTAGATCACCATGAATAATTCCTAGCGAGTGCACTTTGAAGGGTGTTACACTAAG
This sequence comes from Fistulinella cinereoalba, assembly GCA_038089115.1. NCBI lineage: Eukaryota > Fungi > Basidiomycota > Agaricomycetes > Boletales > Boletaceae > Fistulinella > Fistulinella cinereoalba. The sequence goes on along the minus strand of JBBPKG010000674.1, from coordinate 2,525 downwards.
GTGGCTTGAAAAAGACTTTGTAACTTACAATACTCTAGCCCGACAACTGAGCCTTTGATCTGTATTATCCATTATTCATCTTCAAACTGAGACCAACTGACATACGCTTACCAGCTGGACGCGATTATGGAATGAAAGCGTTTTTCCATGTTGTTGGAAAAGGTCGTAGAGGGTCCCATTTTTCATCCATGTGGAGACT
>JBBPKG010000671.1:0-14843 GCA_038089115.1 Fistulinella cinereoalba | reverse complement strand
AAGGAAAGTAGAAAAAAGTACAGGGGATCTACTTGTGCTGCTTTGACGACAAGTTACGAAAAGAATGTGGAAAAGAACTCAAAAAGTGCGAAAAGTGCGAAAAAGGAAGTTGCGAATTTACTGATGTGACGGCCCTGTTTTCGGCTGCCCCCGACGGCATCGTGGTCGATATAGCTTACAAGCCAGCCGAGACGCCCCTCTTGAGGCCCGCGGCGGAGACGGCACCCGAGTGAGCGTGCGTCTCGGCGTCTCGGTGTCGCTCGAGCTGCGAGCAGGGGTACATGCAGTTTGAGACGTGGACGGACGGGTCATCGGTGTCTGATGGAAGTGGTACACGAGCGCGTGCTGGCGCGGTACGACGCGCATTAAGTGGGTGCCATGTACTTACTAGTTGCTTGTTCCTGACGTGAATGAATGTGTATTTGTGTATGTACGGACGTGAACCATGGCGTGCTAGATGACTCCGCACCGGAGATGAGGGGCCTAAGCAGCCGAGTCTGCGCTCGCGTCCGCCAGCATCGTACTGTGCTTCGTCGAAGTGCTTGGCGGGATGCGGCCAGCGCGCGGCACAAGCTGGTCCATGTCGCCACCATCACATATAACATTGTTATTTCTTGTACAGCTACCGACAGCCATAGAGAAAAAGGAAGATCGACAAAACACTTCTTGTCAATATACGTACAGTCATCAAGAATCACGGAGAAAAAGGAGAATCGACAAAGCAAATCAGTGCCGCCCTCCCACCACACTGCGCCGCGCCAAAAATCACAGGAATACTATCCTGTGGATGGGCGCTATTTCCGCTTCAAATTCACTCGTTGCAGGAGATAGTACTGAGATCAATGCCCTGGTAGGGGCCCAAGTGATCTTCAATAAATAACACGTCGGGCTTCGCCATGATCGTGCATTGGGGGTCGGTTGCATCATCATTGCCTAAAATAGTCATCGATGAGTCATCGAACGCAAACGGGACATGGTTTCGTTGATTACCTGGACATTCGACGGCATAGTCTTCCTTAATGATATGAATCTCGCCCTGAACCTGGGAGTAACCCATAGAAATGGGGGGGGTGTTCGGAATAGGGTCTCTTTTGTTATTGATACGCTTGAAATCGGAAACCTGTAGAGCATGATGTACGTGGAGTGGGTAATTAGGAGGAAGACAAACCGTTGAGTCGAATAACTTGGCCCAAGCGGGGTTCCCAACCCGAGGGGTGGCGTATGTGACACCTTTGATGGAGATGTCGGACGGTAAGTTGAGGGCCATGTACAGGCAGTCAAGCTCAGCCAGTGCCCCGCCAAGGGAGTGTCCAACCTATCCGAGGTCGATATGAGATGTGAAAAAATGACACGTGCCAGTGTGTACGAACCAGAGTGACAGATGTCGCGCCATATTGGGAAAGGAGAGACTTGACCTCGTTGAGAATGACCGGGGCAGTCTTGGCGTGTTCTTCAGCGAAGCCCCGGTGAACCTTAACGCTGTTGTCTACATTCGGAAAGAGGGTAGAATCGAGATTCACCAAGTCGAGTTTGATATCGGTGATGTCAGACAATCTATAAAAGTGTGAACCAAGATGCAAGATGAAAGGATAGGGTCGCTTACAGTTGAAAGCCATCGGTGCCCTGGTGAGCAACAACAACGGTCTTTGAAGAAGGCCAATACCCAACGTAATCTCCAGTTAAGTAAGAAAAACAGCAGCGAAAAGAAGAAAAGAAATATTACAATATTGGATGGCATTACCGTCTCCACCAGTGAGAGAAACCTGGAAATCCGGGACACCCCGACAGGCCTCTGTGTGGAGGGCAGTCATCATTAAAAATGAGTTCCAAAAGCAAGGCATACGCACGTCCACATTTCCAGTTCTGTATCTTGGAAGGCCAACAGTAGGCAGCCCGAGCAAATTGAGTATAAGGTGTTAGAGCGTTGAGCTGGGCAATGGTCAGGTTGGTCACTGATGAGACTTGGGCACGCGGAAGGGGAGCAAGGGGAGAGGCATATGTGGGTATCACAGCGGTACTTAGGGCACAGAGGAGAGCGAGGGGCACACGGAAAGGGTGCATGGTCATCAACGAATGCCAATGGCTTCCCAAGGGATGAGCATATGATGCATTTTATAGCATGAAAACCTAGCGTGTATGTAAGTACTTAGAAGGGCCGTGCATTATGCCACCGATGACTATGGGCACACAGACTCGGACTCAAGTTAGCCGTGCGAGCGCGTCTGTACTAACGTCACGGCACTTGAACGGTTCGGATGCGAACTGCTACCCCATTCACTGCCAGCATACAAGGTTATGTTAACAGAAACTCCCGCCACAGCGGCCCTTGGACCATCGTAAGCTCCAAATGCACTGATTGGTTGTTTGACACTTACTGAAATACGTACAAGTCTAACAAGAAGTTGTAAAGAAAAAAACCATTTTGTCCATAAACGCTGTCTGCAGGAATTATTGTCGGAAGAATTGCATATATCTAGACCTGCCTCGGATCAATGAGGCTTACGCGTTCCGCCACATCGTATCTATACTCCCATGCAGCAGCATTGCGACTCAGGCCGAGCCTTGAGGCCACCTAATCAGGGTAATCTTGATCTGGCCAACATTGGTGAGACGGCCTCTCTGAGATTGGCACCCCGGATTGTTGTCAGAAATTAAGCCCCGCGATCCCGGCAAGCAACGCGTTCCGAAGAATTGTACGTATACAATCAAAATTCGGGGGCCGTCCCGGTTCTTATGCGTCCTGTGGCAATTTGAAGCCTAGTTCGGACCTGCCTAGCTCCCGGATCAGTGAATCTGGGGAGGTCTCGGCAGGCGGCACTAGGGGCTTTTGGGTTGTGTAACCACGTACGCTTACCAAAATATGCCATACATGGGGCCACTGAGAGCTTCAGTACTTGATCTGTAGGCTCAAGCCGAACAACTATGCTCCACTATGCAACGGAATTACTGTTGTAAGCGAGTCAGCACCGAGTCAGGTGCTCGTACCCATCATCGTAAGTGGCGTCGAAGCTACACAGAAAACCTTGTCAAGGTCAGGTGAACCATACTTGAAGCGAGTGAAAGGGCAGACAACTTCGAGAGCTCTGCCACAAAAGATGGCAGTAGCAACGCCGCAATACAACCAAGGGAACGCTACTCGCCAGTTGTCTGCTGCAACCACCTTGCAGCTCGTGGATGCATACCCTCGAGGTCATATATCTGCAAGGTTGCCATAGCGAATGCCCTGCACTATGGCGAGCAATTTCTAAGTCTATGGGATGACCTGACTATCGGAGAGGAAGGAAAACAACAGTGTTAGCCGACAGCTGTAGGGTGCTATTGGGTATTAGTGGGAAGGCAGGAAGCATGGTAGACGTGGGACAGAGGATGGCTCGAGCTCAGGGGTAAAGCTACCATCCTCCGCTGCAGGATATTTGGGGACCAGACTACCCGAGCCAAAACGGAATTACAATGGGACTTGGAGATAGTACAGTTGGTCCAATTGAAACGGCATGGATCAGTGGAACAAATCGGAGTCAGGAAGACACGAGGGTGAAAAGACCCGCCTTCAACAAAAACGTCCAGTAGACACTTGAGTGGGCATGTTCAATTTCCCGGTCCATCGGTTGATTCGAACTGGAAGACATTACACACAAGTAGTACGTGGCTCTGCCTGTGGCATTGTAGGCATGTCGGCATCGAGTAACGTGATCATCCAACACCTGCATAAAAATGAGTAGAGCAATACAGTAATGCATTAGCTGGTAATGCATGACCACCGATTTGGGGGAGTCCCGAGTTGGAACCAGCCAAAATGAGGGCAGTAACATTCGGTTATCCCTGACTCCCTGAAGAGGAGCGTTTTGTAACATTTTCCAATGAATCTCAGCCGGTGAATTCCAGATTCTGCATCTTGGCCGAAAAAGGGAATCATAACCGCGTATTTCTCACGAATTATCGGTCTGCACACAGGACCAGGAATTGATAAAACTCTATTTCTTTTTCACGATTGTACAGATAACATCTGCCGAATGCCTCAACTTACATACTTACCTGACTGCACGTCCGTATTCATGCTCATTCGTCTCGCAGTCTCCTCACTTCGCCATCGACGCTCGTGACCGTGTGGTAATCACGTACTTCCGTCTCATTCACTGTTAATTATGCGGTTTTCAGCAGTGACTATGTACGAGTATAACGACCTACCTTGAAATCATGGTTGGCCTGGCTCTTGCACCATTTTCGCTTCCTGCTCGTTCAAGATGCCCAACAACTACCGTTACTTGATTTCGCACAATCCACGATAACCGTATGATTACAGGTTTTGTTACTCGCATTGCAATATTCCAAGTGTATATCTGGTACTGCATGTGGCATGTGACACCGGTATTATGCATAAAGTTACAGATTGTCATCCGACCGACTCGGATCCGAGTCATGGCGGGTGCAAACTCACCGGCACCCGCCAGCCCATCCACAGGGCTGCCCTCATCCTGCAATGATCCCGAGGTGACGTTCGTGCTCAAGAGCTCCTTCCGTTCCTTATTCGTCGGTGCCATTGTAAGGTCATATGATAGTTCTCGGACCCAATCCAAGGTCTTTTTCCTGACACGCCGAAGAAGTCCGACGATTCGGTCCGAGATATCCTCGCGTGGCCGCGAAGCAAGCAGACGGGAAAGTAACAACGAGATGGAGTTCATCATCACCCCGTCCTGGGAATGCAGTGCAACATCCACAAGGAAACTCTCGAGCTCATCCAGAAGGCTGCACAAGAAGGATGGTTCTTCTAGCTCCTGATGCCATTCCCATCTTGCTGAATTGAGGTCGAAAGGCCCAACCTGAGATGCCACTTTTGCGAGAAGAAAGTGAACGTCGTGACGACGAAAATCTAGTGACCTGCTGCGCAGCTCCCGCAAGATATTGAGCCATTGCAATGATCCACCACTCCGTAAGTGACCGATGGCAATGAATTCGTGTGCAGAAAGGCCACGAGGACATTGGATTTGAGCCGCTAAGACCTCGTTGGAAGTATGGGATGTCGTATTAATGTATGGGTCAAGCCGATCAAGTGCTATCGGATAGCGTCGATCGAGTGCTTGGCGTAGCTGAAGGGATGATGGGTCGTGCAATTCTGCTGGAGAGATAGTAGTCCAAGGTTCCGTAACTTCTGGACAATGAATCTCCTCGAGGGAGATGATGTAGGGACGAATGTCAAATGCAGCGGTGGCACATTCCTCGGAAAACACGGATTGGCTCGAGAAGTGAGAGTTGCGAGAAGCAAGGTACTGGTGCACACGGCAAAGACGATGCAACTGCGTTGGGGTACGAAGGAGCAATCCGCACAAGGGATGTGCTGAAACGTCTGGAGAATAGTCGGCCAAACTCGGGACTGCCTCAATAATCAGTTTGTCGAGTGCTACCCAAAGCTCGATCCCGGTTAAAAGCATGACGGAGATAAGTTCCGCATCGCCTTTATATACATCTCGTGCTTTCGACAGATACTTCCTCAACAAATGCTTGAGCTGGATGTATGCGTCCTCCCAAACCACCACACTGGCAATGAAACCATCAATTCCCTGTTCTACGCTCTGCTCGACGTCGTAGAGCGCAGTATAAGGGTCAATGTCATATTCTTTCTCCAAAGCCGACCCATAGGAACACAAGAAGTCATCCAGGGTATATCGGAAACGAATTGGGGGAACGAAGGGAAATTCAGGAGATTGTGAGTCAAGTTTCGTGAGGCAGCACTGGATATATTTTTCACTCGTCCTCAGTGAAAATACCGTGTCCATATCAAGATCCAGCAGGGATAGCTGCCGTAGGCAAGGTGGGTGTCGTGGGACCTGCATCCTCGTCCATCGAGCTTCGAGGGTTTCTCGGAGAGCGAGATTGGTATGCAGTACCATTTCATGAAGCCAGTTTGGGGCAGAAGATCCGAGCTTTTCCAACCGCCGAAGAATTTTGCACGATATAGCATGTAGCAAGTGGCTAGACATATCTGTGCCCAGAGCGTCCTTTGCAAGGTTGCACATGAACCGCAGGATGAACACTTTATAGCGGAAGCGCCCAGAGTCCCCTTGGTCTAGTGACATCGAGATTGCTACCTTGATAAGAAGCCAAACGAAGGAGCGACACGGAACAGCGAGTTTGTAGTGGTTGCTGAAGATATGGGGAACCCGGATGTCGCGACCGACGCCTCGCACAATGCTAGAGAGAAGCGTGTGGCATCCGTTCGGGTGTAACAGCAAGTTTACAAACTCGGAACAAAAGTACCTGTTTAAGAAGACACTGTCTGCAATATCAACTCCCCATGCGGCAGGCAACTCTTGGGGCATAGACTCCTGTGGTTTGGCGTATGATACATAGAGAGTGGAGCAGGTATGTTTTGCCAAAACAACCGCAGTGTTTCCGGGTGCGTTCATAAATAGAAGGATGGCTGCATATCATCAGTATTGGGGAGCAGAGTGATTGAGCGCGCACCTCCTGGTTCCATTTCGCGCAATTGTGAAACGACTTGATCAAGGGAAGGCCGCACAGACCGGAGGGAAGTGTGAAGCTTTTTCAAACCCTCTGTGAGGTGTCGCCATGGAGGCTTAGCAGTGTTGTCGATTTCTGTCGCGTAGGCATGGACAGCGGCGCAGGCTACGTGATAAACAAGCGCCTTGTCCTCTCCGTCTACAGCATTGCGGAGGACACCAGATCCGTCGCGGGATTCCCCAGGAAGAAATATATGCGTAATCGCATACTCCAGATCATTAGACTCCCAGGGTGCTCGTTCAGTGCTGGTGGCAGGAGCCCCGTCACTGACTCCAGGCGTGGCAGTGAGCATACTGAGATGTAGTTCGACTCCACTGGCAAGAGTGGCCGGTAGCTTATTCGATTTTGAACAAGCTACTGTAGGTGAATCACTGAGAACAGTACGCAGATTAGTCCGTGTTTCGTGGTAGTGGGTGAAGTTCAAGCTCGGGCCACGTGGCTACTACGCAGCGCCCGTGGACGGCGTCATAGAGGTCACTCAAGCTGAGCAATCACTCCACTACTGGGACCCACAAACAGGGCGGTCTAAGAGTGCAGAGCCATCGGCTGCCCTTCTGGTGCAGCGCGGCCATCCCTCGACCATCCTTGCGCTGCAATCCTTTGCTGTCAGACAGAGCGCCCATCAGCCCCTTTCCATAGCCCATCCATGGAGGCCATTATCATAAGTTAGATCGTTCGTTTCACCGCCATACCCCTTGTCCTTGTCATATCGCCCTTTTGGTTTTACTACGCACGCGGAGGAATCGGCAGGTGCATCAAACGCTAGTATGCTACAATAAGAACGTGCCCAAACAGATCATGGAAGAGGCTACCAATACCGGCCCGTCCTTGGCTATGCCGCGCAGCTGAGCGCCGCGCCACAAATCTGGGCCACCAAGATATAGAGTAGGACCAGTACAACACCGACCGAGAGCGCCAACGTCTTGCCCTTTTTCCACCACATCTGCCTCCGCACCGTCCGGGCGCCACGGCGAAACGCGGTCGCTTGAGTGGCCATCGTGTCGGTTTTGTCGAGGAGAAGCTCGATGCGTTCACCGCGACCGAGGATTTGCTCGACGTTTTTGACGAGGATGTCTTTGACCTGGCTGAGTTCAGCGTGAGCGCGGGCGACTTGGTCGACGGGTGGGGCGGTGTTGTAAGTGTGCATGAGAGAAGAGATGGTTGGGGAGAATGAGCCCTGGAGTCCGTACGCGGGGGTGGAGCTTAGAGCGCTCGAGGAGGAAGACGGAAGTTCGGTGAACTGTAGAGGAGAGGAAAACATGGTTGGACAGGGGAAGACGAGGAGCAGAGACATACCTTGCGTTGGAGTTCGACCAAGAATGCGAACGGTGTATTACTGCGTTCCATACAATCGTGTTGGCCATCGGCATGCATGTGTGCTTGAAATAGCGTGCTCACCGTCCGGCCGCGTCATCGGCAATGACAAGGTAGACAAAACCACCCTCGGCAATGTAGTGAATGAGGTATTGGTCCCAGACATACGTGAGCTTGCTATCATTGGGTGGTATCTTTGATAAGATGGTTTGCGTGGCTGGGACAGGATAGATGAGCAGACGAGCAGAGATATGAATGGAGTACGCATGCCTTGTGAGAAATCTCGTCCACCGGGTGCCTGGTGCTCAGCCAGTACGACGGTGCCTCGTGAAACGACTGCAGAGAGCTGGAAACCATCATATAGTGAGTGGTGGAACAACAAGCCCAGTACTCACCAGAGACATCAATTGATCGCTAGTGAACGTATGTTGGCAAGGCAAGGTTACCGCATGCCGGCAATTCGAAAAGGAAGTTCCGATAGGATGTTCGGATGCTGTGTATTTGTATTTTCCCACAGTCCTGCCACGACAGCATTTTGCACGCATCTGAACTTGACCAAGCTCAAAACGATGGTGTGTCTTGCAGGCTTGTTGCGGCTTTCCTACTGACGGAGGCTTCTAGTCTGACTCAGACGCTTCGACCCGTGCCAGCAGCCCGTCGAACGGGAGGCCAAACGCCGTAGCCAGGCCCCCTGGCGCTCAGATTCGGTACATATGTGGGGCATTTGCGACTGCAAGCGTACTGACACACTCCGTAGTCGACGTGCAGGCGGCCCACAGGCGTCGAAACCCAATTCCGCACGCGCAGCGGGCGCGGGCGGCTCGTCGGGGACGATGCTCAAGCTCTACACGGACGACTCGCCAGGACTCCGAGTGTACGTGTTGCTCGTGTCCCGACACGACGACTGCTGACGGCTTGTCCAGTGACCCTTATGTCGTCCTCATTCTGTCGCTCGCGTTTATTGGGTCTATATTCTTCCTACACATTTCTGCTAAGATTATACGCTCGTTCACCAAGTAATGGACTTGTTTGTTGTGTCTCCGCCGTATGCTACTTATGAAAATGGATGTGTGGGAAGCTTAATTTAGAGCGCGCTAAGCGAGTGAGTAAATGTTGCGCACGGCTGCCGTCAAATGTCGCAAGCTGGGGGAAATAGGGGCACCACGACCAAGATGGCCTGCTGCGCGGGCTACTCGTGTGACATCAGACCTTCATCCAGATGCCACCATGTCGACCGAGCATGTAACAAGATATACCTACTGCGCCGGCGTACCAGCACTCAAACAGGCCGTGCGTGTGCTCGCCCGCGCGCCCTTCCTCGTCGTCGACTGCGAGGGCAAGAACCTCGGCGCGGTCGGCGGCGTGCTCTCGCTCATGTGTATCGGCACCCCCAATGCAGAGCACATCTTCGTATTCGACGTTCTCGCACTCCGATCGCACAACGCCCTCGCATGGCTCCGTCTCGTCCTCGACCTCCTCGCAGAGCCGACTCTGAAAAAAATCATGTGGGACTGCCGCAACGACTTTCTCGAGATCTCCGCCGCGTATGGTATCGCGCTCCAGGGTGTGCTTGACCTCCAGCTCGCAGAGATCGAGTCGCGTGCCTCGCTCCGCGGCGAGAAGGAGTGGAGGCGAATCTCCCGTCTGGCCGCCGGTGGCAGACGGCTGCCGCTCCCCCTCATCAAACAGAACCCAGAGCTATTCTCGGGCGTGCATAGTTTGCAGGGCATGGACGCGTGCATCCGGGAAGCGCGGTTGTTGACAACAGGCAAGGACCGTACGTACATCGCCTCGTTCTATCTGATATCCTAACCAACCTGTTTTTGTTCTGCAGCGCAGGTTGTCGCAATGCACAAGGCAAACGGCTCGGACGTATGGCTCCGTCGGCCGCTCACGCACCAGCTCATTCAGTACGCGGCACACGACATTGAAATGCTCGCAGCGCTCTACGAGCACTTCAAGGCGCAATCGTGGATCACCCCACGCAACGAGGAGGCCTTGGTGGACCAAAGCATGCGCTACGCTTTCTCGCTCTATTACCAAGGACGCGTCACCGACGACCACGTGTTTGGGTCCTCCTCCGTCCTCCCACTCGACATCCTTTGCGAGCCCCGCGGATTGACTGTGCCATGCCAGGGCTGCAACCGAATGCAGTCCCTCCATTGTTTCACGATCAATCGAAAGGGAAGGAAGATTGTGGCTCGGACGAACATATGCCGCGTCTGTCAAATAAAGCTGCTGGTAAAACAAGTCAATTACCCAGTGTCCTGGGTCAAAGTGGCGACCTATGTGAGCGGCAAACTGTAAGCGTCCATGTTCGCGGCTGATTCTCCTGCAGACCTAAGTCTTTTATGTGTTGTTGCGACGATAACGGCCTCTCCCCACGCTTGACTGTTTCAGATGCACTTCTAGCAAACGAGAGCTGTGAATGACGAACGAAATGTATGCGCTCACAGCTATGTCTATCATGTTCTCCCTTGTCTTGCCTTGTTGTCGATCTATGGTCATAGTATGTTGGATCATCTGTCTGCATAGTTGTTTTTTGTGAAGGTTTGTACGTTTGATGTTTTACTGCAACCAGCGCTCAACCACGTTCTCACTTTTTCTTTCTTGTCTTTTCTGTGCTTTGTCATTGGTATGGTTGTGTACGAAACGAGTCGACAACCAGAGACTTGATTATTGAATCACTTCATCGCGTCAATAACGAAGATGCAACAATCGCTGCACGGATCCTCGATTGACAGTCAAGTTGCAAATTGAACCCATCATCACGGGCGTATTGTGCTACACGTCTGAATCAGTAGCACAACGCTTCGAGAATCAAACACGCATCTGCCACACCTCTGGGGTGATTCCAATGTATTTTGCCGCGATCAATCATCCAACAGAAGGATGGAGTGAACCCAATACAGGGTCCACCCAAGCCTGAACGAGGCGTCTATGCTGTACTTGAACTGGCGAGTCTTCGATGTCTCTACAGACGATCTGAATGGTCAAGCGGCGATCGTGTGTGTATGTACTAGTATATGTACCACCTTCAATAACGCTCTCAAGTGCTCGGAGTTGAAAGGGGAAAGAGGGGCACAGCACCCGCTTACCTACACGCGTGATAATCAAGGGCGATCTCCGTGCCCAGTATCATTCCTCCTGCACCGTTCCTTTGCATTTCCATCTTCTTGAACTACTATCATGTCCTGGCAAGGTGCGCCGTGATCATCATAGATCCCACCGTCGCTCGCCTCTGATTTCCTCCTCAAAGTTTATGTTGACTCCAATCTACTTGGAACCGGCAAGATCGCTAGGGCCGCCATCCTAGGTCAAAAGGGTGGCGTATGGGCAGCATCGGCTGGATATAACGTATGCAGCTCTCCCTACCGCGCTCCCCTGATCTCATGGGGCGCCATGGCAGCTTTCGGCCGAAGAGCAAAAGGCCGTCGTTCATGCGTTTGACAACCTGGAAGCAACGCAAGGAGGCGGGGTTCGTCTGGCTAAACAAAAGTTCTTCACCATCCGATGCGAACCGGTGCGCATCTACGGCAAAAAACAGGCAAGTATCACTTGCGATCGGCCTCTTATTTTTGCCCTCGACTGACCCTATGCCAGGCTGATGGATGTGTTTTGGTCAAGACGGAGAAGGCGATCTTGGTTGCAGAATACGTTGCGCCGGTCCAAGCAGGGGAAGCTACGACGGTAGTAGAGGGCCTGGCGGACTATCTGAGGAGCGTACATTATTAGACCTGACGGCGTTCGTCCACATGTAGGATCATGCAACCAGGAAGGACTAAACCAATCCATGCTATCAGAATCAGCCAGTAAGTTATCTGACCCTCAGTTTGAGTTGCAAATGCCAAGTTGTCGCTACACGGTTTGAGTAGATATTACGTAGGCTTGGTTCAAAGGTCATGGCCGCATGATATCACTGTCCACGACCGTGTGCTGATAGTTGAACACCACGGCGAGCTCGTCAAGTGCCATGGCGGAAGGCTTCGAGGTCGTTATCAGGTATCGTGGCGCCAAATACGACCGAGTGGCGTCCCCCCCCACCCCGTCCGCCGCATTCGCCATCCTGAAAAAGGACCTCGCCCATCTCCGCGTGCACTCGCCCTCTCAAAAAAACGTACGGCGCATCAACGGTTCGTTTGCGCTCCAGTGGCCTACCGCAATACCCAGCAGCAAGGTAGTGTCAGGTGGGCTTTCGCCACGCAAGTACGTGCACTAATGGCACGCCCTAGGATTCCCTGCATACCCGCTGGTTGAAGTTGTGTGGCGACGATCCCGAGGCACACAAGCTCCGCGAGTTCCTCTCCATGTAAGCCTGCTCTTTTCCTGTCATCCGTCGGACGGTGGATCTCATCCAGAAGCGCCGTCGTGTTTCGCCCGTTGCCCACCCCGTGTCGCTCGCACTCGTCATGTCTAGCGAATCCATCACGCTGATGCAAGAGCAAGTCGAACTCCCTTTCTCCCTTTCGACGTGCTGACCCGCGGGCATTTGTCGTTCGCAGTGGCGTCTTGATTCATTCCACGAGCGAACGTTCGCAAGATGCTCCGCGGCGTCCGCCAGCCGAACTAGTGCGGAGGCCTGCCGCAGCTGACGCTGTGATGATGTCTACTGCAACCCTGCCTGCGGTGCCATCTCTGCCATCCCGGCCATCGTTCGTATTACCCAGCCCACCATCTCTACCTTCGCCACTGTCGTCGGCACCCGCAAAGGTACCGCCCACTGTCGTACGTTTGTTCTGAGGCCCCACGTCCACGCTTCTCATCCGATTGTCAATAGCCCAAGATGGACAGACAACTACCACCCCATCTGACACGACCCATGTCTGTCGTCGACGGCTCGCCAGGGACGCCCGAGGTACAGCTCCCGCCGCCCGCCTTGCCGACGCCCACCGAACTCCAGCGCACCTCTGTGTCGGCCTCTCCCCGCGCCGACCGACTGAGTACACCCGCCACCCCCAACGACAGACTACCACTAGCGCCCGCGTTGCCGCTACTGACAGATGACGTGCCAATGCCGGCGGCGAGCCCGCCCCCACAGGTGCCCGTGGCCACGCCTGCAGCTGCAGCGCCGATGCCCATGACAGCGGCAGAAAGCACGCCCATCCCTCTTCCCTTGGCACCTCGAGACCCCCACGAGGCGTTACACACACCCCGGCCTCCCGGTAGTCGCCGGGGCAGCCCCGGACTCGGGCTCCGCCACGGACCAGGATCCCGGCCCCCCTCCGCGTTCCGTCCCTCGCTGTCCACGCCGAGCTCGACGGCGCCCCGTCCGGCATCTCCGTATACCAACTCGGGCGGTGTAGATGCGCATCAGCTGACGCGAGAACTATGGGATACGCGCCGGCAGTTGACCGCACTGCGTGCGCGAGAAAAGGTGATTATGAACGATCTGGAGAAGCTTGGCATTCGACCGGATAGTAGTCCTGACCCGAATGATGTCTTGCGAGAGGGTGCGTCCGTGGACGACTTGTCTGGATGTGCTACTGAAGTGGTGTTGACAGAGCTCGCGCGGTTGGAAGCCGACTTGAAGGCCGAGCAAACGAGGAGGGCGCGTGCAGAGCAGGCCTTGAGTGATGTGGAGAGGGAGTGCCGTGCGCCTTTCGTTGTCCCAGCATTGTTCCAAGCGTTTATGAGTATATCCGAGCTGTCAAGCTGAGCACATGTTTCGAGCGTACCGGCTATGTTACCTCTTTTTTTTATCTAACGCTGCACATCAGTCTTTAATTTTTCCATTTCTGCACTCGCAGTGATCCAGATCTGCAGGAAATATTGGAGTGGGCATGTGGATTTGCTGATCTGGCAGTTGACACCCCCTTCATGAGGTTCTGACTTGGTATGATTCTGTATGAATTACAATGACTTCAGAGGCTGACAACAAACTGCTTCCTTCTTTGCAAGTTTTTTACCATTAGATCCCCATTATTGTTTCACTTTTCCCCAAGTTGGAGTCAGTAGTCAATATTTGGGTTGAAGGCTTGAACATATGATGTAAGCCAAAGTTATTTGATGATGCTAGTGGAAATAGTTTTAAAGTTGCTGAGAAGATTGCCAATAAAACCTTGGTATTGATCAGATGGCAAGTCTCCTACATTTGAATTGAAAAATGCTGAACTGATATTAGCTATTGATATCATCATATATGTACTATATCATTATATATATGGTGTGCCATTGTAACAAACTTAATTAGTACCAAAGTTTGGTTGAGAATGATAAATACATGTTTTTGAATGTTGCAAATGTGTGCTAAAAGTGAAACTAGAAGTAAAGCTAAAACAGATTACAGAATGGTCACCTGAGTCTGGTCCTAAGGTTGAAGAGTCCAGATTTGTGATTACAATACATAGATTATAAAACACCATGATATCAAAGTTTAAACAAAGTACCACATTTCTAAATGGCTGCTAACCACTGTCTCACCTCAAAGTCACCTGTTGAGCAAAGTTGCATGCAATGAAGGACTTAAGTAGAAAACATAGAACCATCAAGGATTTGAAAGTCAGCCGCTCATCGTGTTATACCTGCATCGACCCCTAAAACCTTGTCATTAGGCACGAGAAACAATTATATGTACGATTTGATACAAAAAGGAGATGAATTAGTAAAGTCGCATTGCCAAGTGCTGAGATTTGGCAGAGCCTCGAGGATGAATACACACAAACAAGGGCAGCGAAGAAGAAAGAGGACGATCAAATAAGCAGACGAATGGTAATACTGTGAATCCACCACCCCGACGGCACGATGGAACAGGGTAAATGATACGAACATTTGTTAGAGCCTTTGCCGTTTGGAGAACCTGGCCATATCTACATCTGTGGTTGTCCGCTCGATGTGGTCGAACACGGCACCAAGTGCGTGTGCAAGGTCTGGAGGAACGGGACCGCTCGCGGCAGCCATCATGTCCTCAAATTTGCGCTTCAAGCCGTCCAGTTGATCGGGAGAGAAATAGAGGACGGGTTGCTGTTCAGACATACCTGAGTCAGAACTGCCTTGCAAACACATCACTGATACTC
>JBBPKG010000670.1:0-14849 GCA_038089115.1 Fistulinella cinereoalba | reverse complement strand
GCGTCGGGGTCCTTGGTAGCGGGGGCGGGGGAGCGAGAGTTGGAAGGGGTAACATACGTATTCCCCTTTCGTCGGGAGGTGATATCGATTGCCCTTTCTTTCAGGGCGGCGAGTTTGATGGCTTTTTCGTACCATCCAGAGATATCATCAGGGACTTTTTCGAGGGAGTGGATACGCTCCATCAGAGACAATGGCATACCCATGGCAAAGAAGTTAATGAGGACGTTGTCCTCCTTGATCTCTGAGAGCGTTGCTTTATTCTTGAACTCGGTGATATATCGTTGGAGCGCGGGGTTATATCGCCCTTGGCGATCTTCGTAGATTCACGTTTTGTTGAGCCACGCGAGGGCGTCGTTCTTGGTTTCCGAGCTTTCGAAGACAGCCCGGAAGTCCTTCTCGAAATTGGCCCATTTCCCCAAGGATAGGGAAGAACCTGCGGAGAGGGATGAGAATTTGGACTCGCTAAAGTTAGCGGCCCACGTAGCGGCAGTGCCCTTCTTCATGTAAGAAAGGGCGTATGCGATTTGTTTGGTTTCGGAGTTGTAGACGTCCTGGTTGACGGCCAGGTACATCTGGACAGTGCGCAACCATCGGATTGCGTTGGCAGGGGTGCCATTGTATTCAGCGGGAGTGCCGAGACGGAGTTCAGTGGGTTTCGAGGAGGAAGACATAGATGTCGTCTTGGGTTTAGGGTTCACAGGTGGGGTTCCGAAAAGTCGTCCTGGCTGAGGCCGAAGGGGTGGACTAGGCGGCGTGGGTTCTCTCGGGATGGAGAGGGCAAAGGATAGGTGCGACGAAAGTTCGCGCGCCTCAAGGGATTCTTTGACGATTGGTTCATCGGGGTCAGAGGGTAATATGTCCTCAGAATCAGAGTCTGAAGGACCAGAGGAGTTGACGATCGTATCCCTTCTTATCCAGTCGGTGATACGTTGTCCAGGGGTACGAGTTGAAGTCGGATCTGCTCCGGTAGGAGTGATCGGCGACTGTGACGAGGAGATAGTCGGCTCTGCTCCAGATGGAGTGCGCGTCGACTCAAGGGGTAATTGGCTACGCTGACGTGTGATAGCCCGCGAGGGACCCGTTGGGTACAGGGGATCAATGGTGATGGGGGCGGCTGAGGATGATACTCGCCGCGGTCAAGGAACTTGTTTCTTTTGTTACACTTCGACCGGGTAGGTCGGAGCGTAGCCCTTGTTGGAGCAGAAACACGAGGAGGTGTCAACAAGGTGACCAAGGGGATGTCAACGAGTCGACCGAGGAGTGATCTGGCCAACAAAGGTCGACGTAGGATCCAAGAGACTGCCTTTGATTACGATCAAGGGCAGGACAAGGGGCACACCGAAAGAGAGCGGTGTGGAACAAGTAGGCTTGTATTCAGGTACTAGGTACGAGAGGATACAAGGGAGAAACAAGTTAAAGTACATGAGCGGCGATAGACCGGTTTATATATGAAGAGGAAGGGCCGTTGAGGGCCGGTTCGATGAGTACAAAGAAGGAATCAACCAATGATAAAATAGTCGTACGATGCGATGCCATCGGACGACTTCGTAAGCGAAAATGACTGTCAAGGGATGCGTCATCTGAAGGTTGCGTAATACAGATGACATCGAATGCGATGGCATCGGAAACAGAAGTAAGCGTGATTACAAGTGTGGGAAACGTACGAAGACATAGGCCGAAGATGAGCAGCGAGGCTTCGGCCGAAAGGAAATAAGTCCGATCGTAAAAGTAAACAAGAACAAACAAAGGAAATCGTAACACCTCTGGCCAGGTGCAGGACTGGGAGATGATGAGCGACTCAGAGAAGATCACGCATATGGCTCAGTTGTTCAATGACCAATCAGCGGCGATAACAAGATTACAGGAAGTGAAGGAAGTAGGAGAGCAAGCCATGAGAGTCATGGAAGCACAGCTGTTGGACATGCAGCAAAGGGCCCAAGAAGCAGAAGATTGGGCCAAAGAAATCTTACGACTACACGCCTGGGCCAACGAGGGCCAAATGACACAGGCCGAATCCATGGCAGGGCCATCGGGCGGTTCAAAGGTGGAAATCTTCCATGAACCGGGATTCTATTACAGTGGAAAGGCTGAATTCGAAGAATGGTGGATTAAGATGCAGTCATATCTGGATTGCAACGAGAAGCTGTTCTCGTACACCCAAGGAAACAGCACGACGAGGTACCTGAAGTTCAAGCTGCGCATCTTCGTGGTCCTATCAAGGCTCAAAGGAGTCAAGTGTTACAAGTATTGGAAGGTGTGAGGTTTCCTTATGGACACCTGACGGACACCTGTCTGACAGGTGTAATCAATACCTTCCTAAGGTAGTGGTTCGATACTTGTGTAGGGGAACGCTATAGCTTTCCTGCACAAGGGTAGCGAGCACTTGAGTGTAGCTCAAGGACATGATAGAGCGTGAGTCTGAAGTAAAGAGAATCTCCGTCTCACACTGGAGGGATCCCTTGGGCAAGAAATAGGCTTGTTAAGCGTAGATCTAGCTGAGGAGCTATGTTACATGCAGCTGAGTATTTATACTATGGATGGGGGCTGTGAGCCCGGAAAGGAGGAGGCTGTCCATAGAGATAAGTAGGAATGGAAGGCATAGCCCTCATCAACATGAGGCAACGGAGGAGAGATAAGTAAAAGTACAGATATGGACAGACCGTTTATAGTACATCTAGAAACGTTGGTCCTGGTTAAGGGGGCGGATGAGAAGGTCATCAGTATAGGGGATAACCACCAGTTCCTCCGCTTCTAAGGCTGCATTGAACCTGCCGATAAGCATAGGAAAAACTGTATCATTACCCCCTTTGTTCGACTGATTGTCCTCATCAGTCCCAAGCATAATCTGCATTGACTCCGTATCCGGCGGGGTCGTAGTCGGAATTGAAGTCGAGTTGAGGGAAGGTGGGGAGGGGTCGTCGAGGGCAGGAGTCAGGGAGATGCCCTGGGGCAGCGTGCAGGCAGTATGGGCAAATGAGCTGAGGACAATGTCGTCAGAGATGGGATTGTTCTCCGCATTCCCAGCAGGGGGGGTGTCGGGCTCTGGAATGCCCCCCCTCCATGTACATCCGAGAGAGGTGCTCTGTATAAGGTGTGACCCCGTTGCTGTCGGCATCACTGAGGTCGCTGTGTTGACTGAGCGGACTCCCCAGGTATGAGAGAACGAGAGGGTATACCGGTACCGGCATTTCGGGGATTCTGGTTACGATTCTCCTGATCTGAGGGGCCGGTGGGGGAAGAGGGGGTGGGGATCCTCCTCGGAGGAACTGCGTTGCTAGGCATCGCCGCAGCAGGTTGAGTGTGGGGGTCTGTTCCATCCCCTCCAGCATAAGGGTTATATCTCGCTCCAGAGCCGCTTCCAGGTCATGCAAAATCTGTGATCTCGGGGTGGGCGGAGTGGAGGTGAGCCCATTCGTCTCTCCCAGGTTGGGCGAGAGATTGGACGAAATTCCTGACGATGGGGTAGAGGTAGACGGGGGGAATCTGGCGGATGTCATCGAGGAAACCGAGATCCCAGAGGGAGAAGAGGAAGCTATCTCGCATGGCGAGGACGTGTTCGAAGAGCTGGGGGGAGTAGATGTGATGGTTGTCCGGATCGATGACGTAGTTTCGGAGGGCGACATAATGGAGGTAGGAGTTGGTGAGACGGTAGAGCATGATGGAGGTGGAGAAGTCGAGGATGTCTTCAAGGGCGTTGCTGGTGGAGGCCGATTCGAGGATAGTGGCAAAGAGAGATAGGATGGTACTGACGGGGAAGACTTGGAAGGCGAGGAATGGGGGAGGAGTCAGGGTGGCAGAGTCGGAATCTTCGGCGGTGGGGTAGGGTTCAGCGGGGAATGCCTCGTTGTTAACGACGACAGGGGATGAGGGGGTAGAGCTGGAGATCGACATCTTTTTGTCTGGAAGGTTTGGGTTGTGGCACTAGAGTTGATGCCTTTTCTTATAAGCCCAGATGAGGGCTCTTGCCCCGATCAAGTTCCATTCAGGTTCCAGCTGGAGATCGACATCTTTTTATCTGGAAGGTTTGGGTTGTGGCACTAGAGTTGATGCCTTTTCTTATAAGCCCAGATGAGGGCTCTTGCCCCGATCAAGTTCCGTTCAGGTTCCCATGTATTCTCAAAAGAGGCGTATCCCTTCCATCAGATCAGATAGGACAGGTTTTTTGATCCTCGGTGTGCCACTATCTGCTCCACTTCGTATTGTTCTTCTCCAGAGATAAGGTCAGGTGGCAGCTGTTTGTAATTCGGGCCGTGTTCTGGTGTCTCGATGTAGGGAGATAGAAGGGAGGCGTGGAAAACGTTGTGCATCTTCCAGGTTGGTGGGAGACGGTGTTCGTAGGTTATGGGAGATAAGACCTTTGTGATCGTAAACGGGCCTTCTCTTTTGGGCACGAGTTTCTTAGACGGGTAAGGGGTGTGGAGGTTTCTTCCTTCCAGCCATACTTGGTCTGTGACCTTCCACGGTTTGAAGGCCGATTTGATCTGATCCTTCATTCTCTGAGCTGCGAGATTTCGGGCTGCTAGGGCTTCATCCCTTGCCTTATCTAAGGTTTGCAATCTATCGGCTAGGGCTGGGATGAATGTTTGTCCGATTCAGGGGTAGGCTCGGGGTTCATATCCCATCATCAGGAAGAATGGAGAATGTTTGGTGGTGGAATGCTGGGAAGAATTATGGTGGAATTCTGCGAGAGGGAGGACGGTATGCCATTTATTGGGTCTTCCTTCGCAGAAGATGCGGAGGTAGGTCTCGAGTTCTTGGTTGACGCGTTCGGTTGCGCCGTCTGTTTGGGGGTGATAAGCCGTTGAGAGGGCGATATTGTATTGCAAGAGTCGGGAGAGTTCCAAGGCAAATGCTGAAGCGAATTGAGGTCCTCGATCAGAGATGCACTTGTCATGCAGACTGAATCTGAGGAAGACTTTTGAGAAAAAGAGTTGAGCAATCCCTGCTGCATCGATGTCCTTGGTACAAGGGGTGAAGATTACCCCCTTTGTAAGCCCATGGTCGACCACGACCATGACAGAGTCAAAGCTGTCAGAGGGGGGGAGGCCAGTAATAAGATCGACAGAAACGAGGGAGAAGGGGTGGTTGGTGGAAGAGGGAATAGGGGAGAGGGCAGGGGCAGTGGGATGGGTGTTGGCCTTGTTGGCCTGGCAGGTGGCGCACCCGCGGACGAAATGCCGGACAAAGGTGGACAGTCCAGGCCACCAGTAGTCGCAAGACAAGAGATCACGGAGGCGGAGGTGGCCGCCATGGCCCCCAGCGGGGGAGGAGTGGATGGAGGAGACCAGGGTAGTCTGCTGGTCGGGGGGAACATATAAACGTCCCTGGAAGTAGAGGCAATTATTGGTGAAATGCCAGTCTTCGGCGTGCGCGCGGGGGAAGAGGGAATCTTCAGAAGCCATAGCATTGAGTGCCTTGATAATGAGGGGATCAGACGGGGAAGAAAGGGCAATCTTCTGAGCCAGGGCAAGGTCAATGGCATTGATGAAGAGATCGTCAGGGAGGAGGGTGGTATTGTCGTTGTCATGTGAGGTATCCACGTCGTCCTTGCAGGAGAGGGCATCGGCAGGCCCCATAGACATCCCCGGCAGATGATGGAAGGATAGGTCGAAGTCTTGGAGAAATAGCTGCCAGTGGGTGTGACGGCGGGACAGCTTACGGGGTTCCTTGAAATATAGAAGATTTTTGTGATCAGTGAGGATTGTGACTGAGTGTTCGGTCCCCTGGAGGTAGTGTCACCATTCCTCGAGTGCTAAAATAACACCAAGGAGCTCCTTATCGTAGATGTCATAATTCCACTCAGTGGGAGAGAGGGTGGAGGATCGGTAGGCGCAGGGGTGGAGATCGCCGTTTGCATCCTTTTGCATCAGGACGCCACCAGTAGCGGTAAGGGAGGCATCTGTCATGA
Source organism: Fistulinella cinereoalba (assembly GCA_038089115.1). Lineage (NCBI taxonomy): Eukaryota > Fungi > Basidiomycota > Agaricomycetes > Boletales > Boletaceae > Fistulinella > Fistulinella cinereoalba. The sequence continues at coordinate 8,941 of JBBPKG010000670.1, read as the reverse complement.
CAAAGAAGGGTCGAGTTGTGTTGGGCATAAGTAGGACGGGTTGGTCGAGAAAAAGTTTCTGGAGGTGTCGAAAGGCCGTTTCTTGCTCTGGTCCCCAGACAAATGGGTGGGTCTTCTTGGTTAAGTCAATAAGTGGCCTGGCGATATGGGAGAAATTGGGGATAAACTTTCGGTAGAAGTTACAAAAGCCGAGGAACGATCGGACTTGTTTTACTCCAGTGGGTGATTTCCATTCCTTGATTGCATCCAACTTTCCAGGGTCCATATGGACTGATCCCTGTTCTATTACCATTCCTAGGTACTCAACTCGTCTCTGGTCAAAGAAGCATTTAGAGAGTTTGAGGTAAAGGCGTTGTTCAAGCATCCACTATAAGACCTTTTGAGTTCTTTTATCATGGTCGTCTTGATTAGCGGAGTGAATGAGGAGATCGTCCATATAAATGATAAGCCACCCTTCTGCAATGTAATCGGCGAAGATATCATTCATGAATGCTTGGAAGGTAGAAGGGGAGTTGCACAACCCGAAGAACATCACTGTGGGCTTGAAAAGCCCAAATGGAGTGATAAAGGCAGCCTTCCATCGATTGTTGGGGTGGATTTGTATGTTGTTATACCCCCAGCGTACATCCATTTTGGTGAATATGGATGACCCCTTGAGTTGGTCAATAAGGTCTCTGATGAGTGGGAGGGGGTAAGCATTCTTGATGGTATGCAAGTTTAGGTACCAGTAATCTTGACAAGGGCAGAGTTTCCCATCCTTCTTCTGGACGAAGAAGAAGGGGGAAGCTTGAGGGGATTTACTAGGCTGTATCTTTCCGTTGTGAAGGTGTTCGTCAATGAACTCCTTGCATACCTTCGTTTTGGCAGGGTTCAGGGGGTAGGCCTTGGCTCTTCTGGGGGAGAAGGTTTCCTGCAGATCGATTCAATGATCATGGGTTCTAGTGGGCAGTAGGGAGTTGGCTGCTTCTTCTGAGAATACTGAGGAGTATTTGGTGAATTTTGGTGGGAGGGTGTCCCCGATCTTTCCCGATTCTTGGGTGATAGTAGTACTAAGTGTGGTTTTCCTGATTTCTTCGATCATATTTTCGCCGTCAATCTCGAGATATCTTAGTAAGTATCTTTGCTCAAGGGGGTTGGGTTGTTTGGGTATGGTTATAGTGTTAGTCGTCCAATCGATCGTTGGGTTGACCCATTTGAGCCAACTCATACCTAGGATTATGTCGTGTTTCTCACTTCCTAACACCAGGAATTGGTGTCGGGTTGGTACTTTGTCTGTAGTGACGTCCAGGGTGGTCTGGTATTTGATGATCCCTTTGGCATTGGCGGTTCCATCGGCGTTGATGGCTTGGCAGGGCTTCTTGAGGGGGATGAGGGGGAAGGAGAACCTTCTGGCGATTCTTTTGCTGATGAAGTTTCCGGTTGCTCCGCAGTCTACAAGGGCTTCTATGGTTTCAGCAGTTTCTCTCTCTGGAATGTTGATCGAAATGAGGATTGTTATCGATCTTTGTTTGGAGGATACTAGTACAGAGAGATATTCTGGGGTTCCCGACGCTGTGGCAGGTTCCCCTTCTAAAAATCCTTGGTGGAGAGTTGTGCGATTGTTTCCTCTTCTTCAGCAAAGCATTCCTTGAGTACTCTGAGGACCTCGTCCTGTCTTACTCCTTTCTTCCCTTTCAATTCCCTTACATACTCGTCCACTTCGTCTTTCTCCTTTGTTTCGGTGGTATGGGTTTGTTCCCTTCAAGGGGTTTTGGGAAGGGGTTTATTTTGGTTCGGTTGTGGGTGATTGGGATGGTTTCTGGTGTTACATCTGACCTTGTGGCAGATGAAACACCTATTTTCGCACATATGGCGTGCTCGTTCGGTAGGGGAGAGTTGGATTGCATCGACATCCATTGCGTTTGGATCTTTAGCCCTTCCAGGGGCAATGTACTTCCTTTCCCTGATATCCTTTGCTCTTTGGATTGCTCTGAAGGTTTCCCTGGCACGATCGATCCATGCATCTGGGGTTTCTGGTTCCTTCCCGGAGAAGGTGATTCGCTCCATCAGCTCTGGATGAAGCCCTGCTACGATGATTTTGCATTTGGTTCCTTCAGAGACGTCCTTAGCCCTTGCTACTAGGAGCCGATATTGGGAGATGAAATGCTCCAGTTGCTCGAGAGTGGGGTGTCGGCTGGACGGCATCGCTAGCTTTCGTAGTTCTCGTTGAGCTTCCTTTTCTCCGTCTTTTGAGAAGAAGGTATCTTGTACTTCCTTGACGAAGGAAATCCAGTTTTGTTGGTCAGTCGGGATTGTCTTTGCCATCATTCATTCATAGTATGATTCAGCAAATGATAAACCTAGCCCCTTGCTCATTTTGTTTAGAGCAGTAGCGATTTTGGCATCTTCCGAGTAGATGCCAGGGTTCATTTCGTAGTAGGCCGTCATGGCCGCTGTCCACCATTTGGCATGTTCAGGTTTTCCACTGAAGTCATCAGGGAGACCTGCCTTGAGCTCGCTAGTACATGTTCGTGAGTCGGTCATTTTAATATCTGGGTCGGTGGAGGGGAGGGGAGAGGGGATGCGGAATCTTCCTTGGCTGGTAGACTCTCTGCGAGGTCGAGCAGGGAAGGAGGAGGGAGATGGTCAGGCAGGAAGGCATGCGGAAGAGGTTTGGGGGGTGGCGGGGTCTAGGAGGTATCGATCTGGGAGATGTCTTCCTTGTTCTTCAAGGAGTCTCTTTGCTAATCCAGTTGAGATGACGCCTTCGTCCAATCGCTGGATGATCTGATCTGGGGAGATGGTTGGTGTGGTAATGGTGGGCAATTCTTGTCTCTGTTGTAGTTCGATCTCGTTGGAGCTACTTCCTTCTTCCTTGGATGAGGCAGAGTCCGTCCTTGGATCTCTGTACGGTCGATCCTCGTCGGAGGACTGGGGTAGTTGGTAGGAAATGGTGGGCGACAGTGCATGGTAGCAAGGTCGAAGATGTCAGCTAGATCTTTTGTTACAAGTATTGGAAGGTGTGAGGTTTCCTTACGGACACCTGACGGACACCTGTCTGACAGGTGTAATCAATACCTTCCTAAGGTAGTGGTTCGATACTTGTGTAGGGGAACGCTATAGCTTTCCTGCACAAGGGTAGCAAGCACTCAAGTGTAGCTCGAGGACACGATAGAGTGTGAGTCTGAAGTAAAGAGAATATCTGTCTCACACTGGAGGGATCCCTTGGGCAAGAAATAGGCTTGTTAAGCGTAGATCTAGCTGAGGAGCTATGGTACATGCAGCCGAGTATTTATACTATGGATGGGGGCTGTGAGCCCGGAAAGGAGAAGGCTGTCCGTAGAGATCAGTAGGAATGGAAGGCATAGCCCTTATCAACATGAGGCGACGAAGGAGAGATAAGTAAAAGTACAGATATGGACAGACCGTTTATAGTACATCTAGAAACGTTGGTCCTGGTTAAGGGGGCGGATGAGAAGGTCATCGGTATAGGGGATAACCACCAGTTCCTCCGCTTCTAAGGCTTCATTGAACCTGCCAATAAGCATAGGAAAAACTGTATCATCAAGGGGGGCAACTACACCCTTAATGAACTTAGAAAACTGCACGATGGAACGCAGGGGTACACAATGTGGCAGGAGTTCAAAGGTATCATCAAAGATCTATTTAGGCCAGTAGTCCAGGAAGACTGGGCCATGAAGCAGCTCTCGAGGTGTAAGCAAGGCGCCCGAGATATCGATACCTTCCTAGCCAAATGGACGAAGTTGCACATCCAGGCAGACCCGGGTGATCGCATGGGGGTAATGTTCCTAGAAGGGGGACTTAAGAAGATGATCGTCGAGGAGATCTACAGGCAGAATCTCCGAAGGACAACGGTTCGAGAGACGATAGAAGTGGCACACGCCATAGCGAAGGCACAAGAGGCGTTCCGTATCAACATGGGTGCAATGTCCTGGGATGATGCTAAAAGCACCAAAAACACTCATGCTTGGGCCAGCCAGAAAGGTCCAGCACAGAAGGGGGGTAAGAAGGCCTCCAAGACGTTCGAAGGTGGCAGTGGAGGAACTGCATGCTACAACTGTGGCAAAGAAGGCCACTTTACCAAGGACTACAGAAGTCCGAAGAAGCCTTGCCCCAAATGCAAATGGCTCGGAGGTAAGCACAAAAGGGAGTGCTCAAAAGGAGGCTCTCGCAACGCATGAGCAGCGGATGTAGCCGACTCGTCAGAAGAAGAAGACGTCGAGGAACCCGAACAGACGACGGGCTCGGACCCTTTCACCGATATCTGCGGCTTAACAAGGAAGCAGCTTGAGGAGCACTTCAAAAAGAAGTATACGAAGCAGGCAGCAGAACGGAACAGTAAGGGAAAAGGGAAGGCAGCCTGATCGAACTGGGTGACAGCGCCGCGTATACTGACAATTGCAGATACATGTCATGTAGGACTAATTATTATGACGTACTAACTTCTTTAGAAATCGAAGGTGTTCCAGCCGATGAGTGCCAAGAGGCGACCCTAGACGGGCATGGCCGGGGCTGTACAATGCTGGTGCTTAATTCCTCTTCACAAAAGGAAGTAAAAATTTTGACGAAACCTACTGACGAAGAAATCCCAGATAATATATTCACGAGAAGCTGCTCCCACAAGCGGGAGATATTACTGACGACACAGGTGGCCCCTTCAAATGCCAAGAAGAACCTCATGAAGGTAGAAGCGCTCCTGGACAGCGGAGCAAACGAAGTCTTCATTGATCAAAGATGGGTCAAGAAGCAGGGTTGGGAACTCAAGGAGTTACTGTGACCAATCCCCATGTTCAACGTGGATGGCTCTAAGAACAGCGCCGGAAGTATCACTCACACAGTGGAATTACTGATGGACTTTCTAGGACACCGAGAGAAGGTGATCGCAGAAGTCACAGACCTGGGAAAGAACTCCCTCGTCATCAGGTACAGCTGGCTGAAGAAGCATAACCCGGAGATAGACTGGCGAGAAGGCACAGTCAAGATGATGCAATGCCCACGAAGCTGCCTCATGCTACAAGACAGAGGAGCGCATATCGCCGCCATAGAAGAAGAAGAGCAGGACGATGCATGGGACGCCTACTACGCGCGTGCAGCTATCGAGAAGATCGACAAGAAGGTCGACATGACACTAGAAGAGCTCATGCCTAAGCAATACCACAAGTTTGCGAAGGTCTTTTCAAAAGGAGATAGCGAAAGAATGCCATTGCGGAAACCATGGGATCACGGGATAGATCTCAAGGAGTCTTTCAAGCCCAAGAAGGGGCGCATCATTCCTCTCAGCACCGAAGAACAGAAGGAAGTCACGGCATTCATAGACGAACAGCTAAGGAAGGGCTATATCCGACCCAGCAAATCCCCTCAGACGTCACCAGTATTTTTCGTGCCTAAGAAGACGGGCGACAAGAGGATGGTACAGGATTACCGATACCTCAACGAACATACAGTGAAGAACAACTACCCACTGCCATTGATCTCGCAGCTGGTCGACAAGCTCAAAGGAGTGAAGTTGTTCATGAAGATGGACCTCAGATGGGGTTACAATAACATTCGGATCAAAGAAGGAGACGAATGGAAGGCAGCGTTTGTTTGCTTTAGAGAAGCCTTTGAACCGCTGGTTATGTTCTTTGGTCTCTGCAACTCACCTGCAACGTTCCAGGTGATGATGAATGAAATCTTCGCTGATATGGACAACGTGGTTGTCATATACATGGACGACCTCCTTATCTTCACCAAGACGGAAGATCAAGAAGAGCATGATAAGATCGTGCTAGAAGTACTGAGAAGGCTCGAAGAAAACGACCTTTTCGTGAAGCCCGAGAAGTGTACCTTTTCGGTAAAAGAAGTTGACTTCCTAGGGATGGTCATAAACCAGAAGGGAATCACGATGGACGAAGCCAAGGTCCACACGATTCTAGAGTGGCCCGCACCAAAGACGGTGAAAGGAGTTAGAAGTTTCCTAGGGCTCGCCAACTTCCACAGACATTTCATCAAGGATTACGCCCAGCTAGCTAGGCCGATGAACGATCTACTGAAGAAGGACACCGCTTTCAGATGGGAAGCACCGCAGCAGGCTGCGTTTGATGAATTGAAGAAGAGGTTTACCAAAGCCCCCATTCTCACGTACCCAGATAACGACGGAGAATTTTGGTTAGAAGCAGACGCATCAGACTACGCCACAGGCGGTGTTTTGTCGATGAAACAGGGAGCCGAGTGGCATCCCGTCACGTATTACTCTCACTCTATGTCAGAGCCAGAGAGGAATTACCCTGTCGCCGATAAGGAGATGCTATCGGTGATATGATGCCTCGAAGTGTGGCATCATTATCTAGAAGGAGCCAAGGAGTTCGAGGTCTGGAATGACCATCAGAACCTCCAATGGTTCATGACGAGGCAAGACCTCAATAGAAGACAAGCACGATGGGTGCAATACCTATCACGCTTCAACCTGGTATGGAAGCACAAACCGGGTCATACGATGGGCCGGGCGGACGCCCTCTCAAGGAGAGAAGATCACGCTGAAGGAATAGAAGAAGACAACAAGGGAGTCCTTGTTATCACCCCGGACAATATCAGAAGTACGATCTCAATGATGGATGATGGGGACACAATCAGAAGAAAAATAGAAGCCGGGACGCTAAAGCTGAAAGAAACAGAAGTCAACAAGCTGAACACGGACAGATATGAAGAGACAATAGGGGGAACGTTAGTCAAAAAAGGACGCACGTACGTACCGGATGAAGAAGACCTGAGGATGTTGGTGATGACGAAACATCATGACACGCCAGTCGCCAGACACCCCGGAGCCGAGAAGACGCTCGAGCTCATTAGAAGAAACTACGAATGGCCTAGGATGGCCTAGAAGTCAAGAAGTACGTCGCGAAGTGCAACAGATGCCAGCAGATGAAGCCAATGAATAGAGTTCCTGCCGGAACCTTGAAGCCACTGCCAGTACCTGGAGGACCATGGCAGGATATCACCGCAGATTTCATCACGGATCTCCTGGTCTCCCACGACTTCGACAGCATTTTGGTCGTCGTCGATAGATTTTCAAAAGAGGTAGTGTTCATCCCCTGCACCAAGAAGATAGATGCAGCGGAGACAGCGAACCTATTCCTCACATGAGTCTGGATGGCTCACGGCTTACCGTGCACCCTTACGACGGATCAAGGACCGCAGTTCGCCAGTAAAGTATTGAAATCGCTATGCAATCACCTCAGAGTTAAGCAGCAGCTCTCCACGGCATACCACCCACAGACAGACGGGCAGATGGAGCAGATCAACAGAGATCTGCAGCAATACCTTAAACTATACGTCGCTGAGCAACAAGAAGATTGGGTAGACTGGTTGCCTCTAGCGCAATTCAGCTACAACACAAAGCAGCACAGCGCGACGAAGAAGAGTCCGTTCGCAATAATGCTGACTTACCAACCTTGCATGGGCGTTGAACCTGGAGGATCACAGGCACCAGCGATGGACAACTTAGCCAAAGAAGTCGGCAAAACCCTTGAGCAGACGGCTCAGAACCTTGAAGAAGTGAGGTCATGTATGAAGAAGATGGCGGACAAGCATTGAAGCGACGCACCCGCATATAAGGCAGGAGATCTAATCCTCCTTTCCACGACGAACCTCCGCCTAGAAGGTAGAGCTTCAAAGAAGATGACAGAACGGTTTATTGGTCCATTCAAAATCGATAAGAAGATCAGCGACAATGCAGTTCGCCTTACACTTCCAGGCAACATGAAGATTCACCCGGTCATGAATGTCTCACGCGTGAAGCCCTATGAAGAGCCCCTATTTGGGCAACCCCTATTTAAACCCCCAGCATGCACCGTAACAGACAAAGGTGATGCTGAATTTGAAGTTGACCATATCATCGAAGCTAGATGCAGAGGACGGTCGGTCGAGTATCTTGTCCACTGGGCTGGATGGGGAATAGAAGATTGGACATGGGAACTGAAGAAGAACCTTCAGAATGCCGCTGACACTGTAGCAGAATTCCATGAACGAAACCCTCATGCACTCCGATGGATGGAGTTTGTGGATCAGCTAGGCTTGTTCCAGCCATATCCAGAAGAGCTGACAACGGTCGTGCTATCATGGGTTTCTCCTGATGAAAAAGGTAGTCAGACACTCCCGTTTAGAAGATCTTCACCTAGCGTGAAGGAACCAACCAGAGGCACGGCATTCGCCGCAGGCTACGACCTCTATGCGAGTGAAGACGTGCTCATAGAAGCTGGGCACAGACTGCCCGTAAACACAAACATCCAGATCGCTCTCCCAGTGGGAATGTATGGACGTATCGCCCCTAGATCGGGGTTATCTGTGAAGAGCAGCATTGACATAGCTGCCGGTGTCGTTGATTCCAACTACCGAGGGGACCTCAAAGTGGTTCTTGTCAATAATGGCAAGGAAGCCTTCGCCGTCAAAAAGGGCGATCAAATTGCTCAACTGCTCATCGAGCACATCTCGAACCCGACACTACAGGAAGTTCTGGAACTCCCAGAATCAGGTTGAGGAGACGCAGGATTCGGGTCTACTGGAGCGTGTGCGCTTCAAGACCTCGTATTCAACCCACCTTCAGGAAGGGACGTACTTCCGTTGAGCGGGGGGGACCCTAACGTTCGAATCACGTCAGTCAAATACACGCCACGAGTTCGGCCTCCAGCCCACTCTTTGGGATCAGCCTGGAGTTCGATCCATAGAAGGGGGGTGGTGAAACGGGCACAGGTATTTGCCCACACATTGAACGGACTTCAACGTTTTTCCACTGACTTTTTATCTTATCTTTTTATCTTATCTTATCCGGCAAGTACTGGACATCTTATCTTATCTCGGCTAGATCCAAGATCCATTTATCTTATCTTCAGACTTCTAACCTGTGCAGCGACTAGGCTGAGCCTAGCCCTCACAGCCATTGCTTCTATTCTAGACCAAACCTAGA
>JBBPKG010000669.1:0-14908 GCA_038089115.1 Fistulinella cinereoalba | reverse complement strand
GAAGAGGCACAAGCGGACGCAGAGCGCCTGCTCCAGAGGTTGATCGACGGCTCCGACGAAAGAGGGCTGAGAGAGATCTACAAGGACGAGCAGCGGAAAGAAGTTGAGCGGCAGGTAGAAGCTGAAGGAAGAGTAATTGGTCCTGTTAGAAGGAAACGGACCAGGCAGGTATACGAAGCCAACCCAGCAAAGAAGCACAGGGAATCTTGGCTTGAAATTCTTCACGAGAACGAGGGCGAGAAGATACAGACGCCCTATCTACGGCCAAGACAAAGCCGTCTCGAACCCAGACGTTACATCACGAGTACTGGTAGATTCCAACGCGGTGCCCGACCCATACCCATCCATAACCTACCTCCCCTGTACCCCATCTTTAACCCTTAATTCCCTCCCCCTCGTCGTTGAAATACATCAGAGATGTCATCATCGGGAGTTCAGGAGTGGGACCAGATGAGCAAGGCGGAGAAGTTGAACCATCTTGCGCTGCTGTTTAACGATCAGAGCGCGAAGATACAACACCTTGAAGAAGAGAAGGCAATCGGCGAAGCAGCCATGAGGGTAATGGAAGCTCAATTGACGGATGTGCAACAGAAGGCGCAAGAAGCAGAGGATCGCACTCGGGAGATCTCAGACTAGGCACCTGGGCCAATGAAGGAGGCCACTCGACGCAGGATGCCACACATGAAGAGACTGGGCCCTCAGGAGGGTCATGGGTCGAAATCTTCCACAAACCAGGATTCTACTACAGCGGAAAGGCCAAGTTCGAAGAATGGTGGATCAAGATGCAGTCTTACCTCGACTGCAATGAGAAGTTGTTCTCGTTCACACAGGGAGGAAGCCCGACGAGATATCCAAAGTTCAAGCTGTGCGTCTTTGTGGTCTTGTCACAACTCAAGGGAGTCAAGGGTGGCAACTACGCCCTTAACAAACTAAGAAAGTTGCATAACAGTACCCAAGGGTACACCACTTGGCAGGAGTTCAAGGGGATCATCGAGGATCTCTTTAGGCCAGTACTTCAGGAAGACTGGGCCACGAAGCAGCTCTCAAAGTGTAAGCAAGGCACCAGAGACGTAGACACCTTCCTAGCCGAGTGGACGAAGCTGCACACCCAGGCGGACCTGGGTGATCGCATGGGGGTAATGTTCCTCGAAGGAGGACTGAAGAAGACGATCATGGAGGAGATCTACTGCCAGAATCTCCGCAAGACGACGGTTTACGAAACGATCGAAGTGGCACGTGCCATCGCACAGGCGCAAGAGGCATTCCGGATCAACACGGGCGCAACGTCCTGGGATGACGTTAAAAGCACCAAACAATCCCACAACGCTAGGGCCAGCCAGAAGGGTCCAGCGCAGAAGGGGGGTAGGAAGGCCCCCGCCAAGACATTTGAAGGAAGCAGCGGAAAGGGAACCGCTTGCTACAACTGTGGCAAAGAAGGCCACTTTACGAAGGACTGCAGAAGTCTGAAGAAGGCTTGCCCCAAATGCAAATGGCTAGGCGGGCAGCACAAAAGGGAGTGCTCTAAGGGAGGCTCTCGCAAAGCACAAGCGGCGGAAGTAGCCAACTCGTCCGAAGAAGAAGACGCCAAGGAACCCGAACAGACGACAGGCTCGGACCCCTTTGCCGACATCCGCGGCTTAACCAGGAAGCAGCTTGAGGAGCACTTCCACAAGAAGTATACGAAGCAAGCGGCGGAGCGGAACGGGAAGGGAAAAGGAAAGGTGGCCTGATCGAACTGGGTGACAGCGCTGCACATGACAATTTCTGATACATGTCATGTAGGACTAATTATTACGAAGTACTAACATCACTAGAAATCGAAGGCATTACAGCTGACGAGTGCCAAGAGGCGACCCTAGACGGGCGCGGCCGGGGCTGTATAACGCCGGTGCTTGATTCCTCTTCACAAAAGGAAGTAAAAATTCTGACGAAACCTACTGACAAAGACGAAATCCCAGATAATATATTCACGAGAAGTTGCTCCCACAAGAGGGAGATATTATTAACGATACAGGTGGCCCCTTCAAATGCCAAGAAGAACCTTACGAAGGCAGAAGCGCTCCTAGACAGTGGAGCAAACGAAGTCTTCATCGATTGGAAGTGGGTCGAGAAGCACGGTTGGGAACTCAAGGAGCTTCCTTGACCAATCCCCGTATTCAACGTAGACGGCACTAAGAACAGCACCGGGAGTATTACCCATACGGTGGAATTACTGATGGACTTTCTAGGACACCGAGAGAAGGTGATTGCAGAAGTCACAGACTTGGGAAAGAACTCCCTCGTCATCGGGTACAGCTGGCTGAAGAAGCATAACCTGGAAATAGATTGGCGAGAAGGCACGGTCAAGATGATGCGATGCCCGCGAAGCTGCCTCATGCTACAAGACAGAGGAGCGCATATCGCTGCCTTAGAAGAAGAAGAGCAGGAAGATGCATGGGACACATATTACGCACGCACCGCTATTGAGAAGATCGACAAGAAGGTCGATATGACACTAGAAGAGCTCGTACCCAAGCAATACCACAAGTTTGCGAAGGTCTTCTCAAAAGGAGATAGTGAGAGGATGCCGTTGTGGAAGCCATGGAATCACGGGATAGATCTCAAAGAGTCGTTCAAGCCGAAGAAGGGCCACATCATTCCGCTGAGCGCCGACAAACAGAAGGAAGTCATGGTGTTCATAGACGAACAGCTGAGGAAGGGATACATCCGACCCAGCAAATCCCCACAGATGTCACCTGTGTTTTTCGTGCCAAAGAAGACTGGCGACAAGAGGATGGTACAGGACTACCGATACCTCAACGAACATACAGTGAAGAACAACTACCCACTGCCATTGATCTCGCAGCTGGTCAATAAGCTCAAAGGAGCAAAGTTGTTCACGAAGATGGACCTCAGATGGGGTTATAACAACATTCGGATCAAAGAAGGAGACGAATGGAAGGCGGCATTTGTCTGCTTTAGAGGAGCCTTTGAACCACTGGTGATGTTCTTCGGCCTCTGCAACTCGCCCGCCACATTTCAAGCGATGATGAACGAGATCTTCGCTGATATGGAAGACATGGTTGTCGTATATATGGATGACCTCCTTATCTTCACCAAGACGGAAGATCAAGAAGAGCATGACAAGGTTGTGCTAGAAGTACTGAGAAGGCTCGAAGAGAACGACCTTTTTGTAAAACCCGAGAAGTGTACCTTTTCGGTAAAAGAAGTTGACTTCCTAGGGATGGTCATAAATCAGAAGGGAATCACTATGGACGAATCGAAGGTCCAAGCGATTCTAGAATGGCCCGCACCGAAGTCGGTGAAAGGAGTTAGAAGTTTCCTCAGGCTAGCCAACTTCTACAGACGTTTCATCAGAGATTACGCCCAGCTTGCTAGGCCAATGAACGATCTGCTCAAGAAGGACACTGCTTTCAGATGGGAAGCACCGCAGCAGGCTGCATTTGACGAACTGAAGAAGAGGTTTACTGAAGCCCCTATCCTCGCTTATCTGGATAACGACGGAGAATTTCGGTTAGAAGCAGATGCATCTGACTACGCCATGGGAGGCATTTTGTTGATGAAACAGGGAGCCGAGTGGCATCCCGTTGCGTATTACTCTCACTGCATGTCGGAGCCAGAGAGGAACTACCCAGTCGCCGATAAGGAGATGCTTTCGGTGATACGATGCCTTGAAGCATGGCGTCACTACCTAGAAGGAGCCAAGGAGTTCGAAATCTGGAACGATCACCAGAATCTCCAATGGTTCATGACGAGGCAAGACCTCAACAGAAGACAAGCACGATGGGCCCAATACCTATCACGCTTCAACCTGGTCTGGAGACACAAGCTGGGTCATACGATGGGCAGAGCGGACGCCCTCTCAAGGAGAGAAGATCACGCAGAAGGAATATCAGAAGACAACAAGGGAGTCCTTGTTATCTCCCTGGACAAGATCAGAAGTACGATCTCAATGACGGATGATGGGGATATTATTAGAAGAAAAATAGAAGCCGGGACACTAAAGCTGAAAGAAACAGAAGTCAACCAGCTGAACGCGGACGGATATGAAGAGACGATAGGGGGAACGTTAGCAAAAGAAGGCAGAACGTACGTACCGGATGAAGAAGACCTGAGGATGTTGGTGATGATGAAACATCATGACACGCCGGTCGCCAGACACCCTGGAGCCGAGAAGACGCTCGAGCTCATCAGACGAAACTACGAATGGCCTAGGATGGCCGTTGACGTAAAAAGATACGTCGCAAAGTGCGACAGATGCCAGCGGATGAAGCTGACGAATAGAGCTCCTGCTGGAACTTTGAAGCCACTGCCGGTACCTGGAGGACCTTGGCGGGACGTAACCACGGATTTCATCACGGATCTCCTGGTATCACACGACTTCGACAGCATTTTGGTCGTCGTCGATAGATTTTCAAAAGAGGTTGTATTCATTCCCTGCACAAAGAAGATAGATGCAGCGGAAACAGCGAATCTATTCCTCACACGAGTCTGGATGGCTCACGGCTTACCACGGACCCTCACAACGGATCGAGGACTGCAGTTTGCCAGCAAGGTGCTCAAGTCACTTTGCGAACGCCTCGGAGTTAAGCAGCAGCTCTCCACAGCATATCACCTGCAGACGGACGGGCAGACGGAGCGGATCAACAGGGATCTGCAACAATACCTTAAACTTGTATATGTCGCTGAGTGACAAGAAGATTGGGTAGACTGGTTGCCATTGGCGCAATTCAGCTACAACACGAAGCAGCATAGCGCGATGAAGAGAAGTCTGTTCGTGATCATGCTGACCTACCAACCTCGCATGGATGTTGAACCAGGAGTTTCACAAGCCCCAGCGATGGACGAACTCGCCGAAGAAGTCAGCAAAACCCTTGAGCAGACGGCTCACAATCTCGAAGAAGCGAGATTCAGAATGAAGAAGACGGCGGACAAGCATCGAAGTGAAGCACCCACATATCAGGCAGGAGACCTCATTCTCCTATCCACGACGAACCTCCGCCTAGAAGGCAGAGCTTCGAAGAAGATGACAGAGCGGTTCATCGGACCGTTCAAAATAGAAAAGAAGATAGGCGACAACGCTGTTCACCTTATGCTTCCACGCAACATGAAAATTCACCCGGTCGTGAATGTTTCATGCATGAAGCCGTATGAAGAGCCCCTATTCGGGCAACCCTTATTTAAACCTCCAGCATGCACCGTTACAGATGAAGGTGACGCGGAATTCGAAGTCGACCACATCATTGAGGCTAGATGCCGCGGACGATCGGTTGAATATCTCGTCCACTGGGCTGGATGGGGAATTGAAGATTGGACATGGGAACCAAAGAAGAACCTTTGGAACACCGCTGACGCTATAGCAGAATTCCATGAACGAAATCCACACGCACTCCGACGGATGGAGTTTGCGGACCAGTTGGGCCTGTTCCAGCCATATCCAGACGAGCCGACAACGGTCGTGCTTTCATGGGTTTCTCCTGGTGAAAAATGTAGCCAGACACTCCTGTTTAGACGATCTTCGCCCAGCGCGAAGGAACCTTCTAGTGGCACGGCATTCGCCGCTGGTTACGACCTCTATGCGAGCGAAGACATGCTCATCCCACCTGGGCATAGACTGCCCGTTAACACGAACATCCAGATCGCTCTCCCGGAGGGAACGTATGGACGTATCGCCCCTAGATCGGGGTTATCTGTGAAGAGCAGCATTGACATAGCTGCCAGTGTCGTTGATTCCGACTACCGTGGGGACCTCAAGGTGGTTCTCGTCAATTACGGCAAGGAAGCCTTCGCCGTCAAAACAGGCGATCGAATCGCTCAACTGCTCATCGAGCACATCTCAAACCCGAAGCTACAGGAAGTTCTGGAACTCCCAGAATCAGGTCGAGGAGACGCGGGATTCAGGTCTACGGGAGCGCGAGTGCTTCGAGACCTCATTTTCAACCCACCTTCAGGAAGGAACACACTTCCGTTGAGCGGAGGGGACCATGACGTTCAAATCATGTCAGTCAAATACACGCCGCAAGTATGGCCTCACAGCCCACTCTTTGGGATCAGCCCGGAGTTTGATCCATAGAAGGGGGGTGGTGAAACGGGCACAGGTATTTGCCCACATATCTTCAATGGACTTCATCGTTTTCTCTTTCATTTCTTATCTTATCTTTTGATCTTATCTTATCCGGCAAGTCCCGGACATCTTATCTTATCTCAGATAGATCCGAGATCTGTTTATCTTATCTTTCAGACTTCTAACCTGTGCAGCGTCTAGGTCGAGCCTAGCCCTCACAGCCATTGCTTCTATTCTAGACCGAACCTCGACAGTTCCTTATGACATCATGGGCCAGACCCTATGACATCACGATGACCTCATTATGACGTCACGACACTTACGCGTACACCTTATGCCCTAACCCTTATGTCCACCTATAGCCTTATGCCCGCTTATCTTTTCTTTCCTCTTTCGTATTTACACACGGACCGTGCCAAACATGTACATACTATGTCATTTCAGTATATATACTGGGCCCCAACCTCGATGGCTCCCCATCTTGGTTGTCCCTTGAAACCCTTCCACCTTCACGAGGGCCAGCCAACTCTCCACTACTCCTTTGGTCGAACCATCGGACTAGTTTTCTCATTGGTATACGCTAGTAGCTAGCCTCTTTACCTTTGGACGTGCGACTCAAATCCGGTTGCAACAGATTGAGGAGACTAAGGTAGCCCGCTGATCAGGGGGGATGTACAAATGTCCTTGGAAGTAAAGGCAATTGTTGGTGAAATGCCAGTCTTCGGGGTGTGCGCGGGGGAAGAGGGAATCTTCAGAGGCCATGGCATCGAGTGCCTTGATAACAAGGGGGTCAGACGGGGAAGAAAGGGCAATTTTCTGGGCCAGGGCAAGGTCAATGGCATTGATGAAGAGATCGTCGGGGAGGAGAGTGGTATTGTCATTGTCACGCGAGGTATCCACCTCGTCCTTGTGGGAGAGGGCATCAGCAGGCCCCATAGATGTCCCGGGCAGATGGTGGAAGGCCAGGTCAAAGTCTTGGAGGAATAGTTGCCATCGGGCATGATGGCGGGACAGTTTATGGGGTTCCTTGAAATATAGAAGGTTTTTGTGATCAGTGAGGATTGTGACCAAGTGTTCAGTCCCCTGGAGGTAATGTCACCATTCCTCGAGTGCTAAAATAACACCGAGGAGCTCCTTATTGTAGATGTCATAGTTCCACTCTACTGGGGAGAGGGTGGAGGATCGGTAGGCACAGGGGTGAAGGTCACCGTTTGCATCCTTTTGCATCAGGACGCCGCCAGTAGCGGTAAGGGAGGTGATACAGTTTTTCCTATGCTTATCAGCAGGTTCAACGAAGCCTTAGAAGCGGAGGAGCTGGTAGTTATCCCTTACACCAATGATCTTCTCATTCGTCCCCTTAACCGGGACCAGCGTTTCTAGATGTACCATAAAGGGTTTCTCCACATCTGTACTTTTGCTTATCTTTCTTTTGCCGCCTCATGTTGATGAGGGCTATGCTTGCATTCCTACTTATCTTGACGGACAGCCTCCTCCTTTCCGGGCACACAGCCCTCCATCCATAGTATAAGTACTTGGCTGCATGTATCATAGCTCCTTAGCTAGATCTACATATGCTTAACAAGCATATTTCTTGCCCAAGGGATCGCTCTAGTGTGAGATGGACGAACCCCTTTAACTCAAACTCACTCTCTCCTCGTGTCAACGAGCTACACTTGAGTGCTCGCTATCCTTGTGCAAGGAATCACTAGTGTTCCCCACACAAGTATCGATACTGCTTCTGACCCTGTCTGTCAGGTGTCTGTCAGGAGTCCGTCAGGAATTGGTCAGGTGTCCATCAGGTCTCCATCAGGTGTCCGTCAGGAAGTCCGTCTGGACCGAGTGACACTTGACTCTTTGATACTTGTAACAAAAGATCTAGCTGAAATCCTCAACCTTGCTACCACGCACCGTCGCCCACCATTTCCTACCGACTACCCCAGTCCTCCGATGAGGACCGACCGTACAGAGATCCAAGGATGGACTCTGCCTCATCCGAGGAAGAAGGAAGTAGCTCCGACGAGATCGAACTACAACAGAAACAAGAATTGCCCACCATTGCCACGCCAATCATCTCCCCAGATCAGATCATCCAGCGATTAGACGAAGGTGTCATCTCAACTGGACTAGCAAAACGACTCCTTGAGGAACAAGGAAGACACCTCCCAGATCGATATCTCCTAGACCCCGCCACCCCCCAACCCTCTAGCACACGACTCCCTGCCCGACCTTCCCCCTCATCCTTCCCTGCACGACCGTGCAGAGAATCCATCAACCAAGGAAGATTCCGCATTCCCTCACCCCTACCTCCCCTCGACCCAGATATCGAAATGACCGACTCCCGAGCATGTACTAGCGAGCTCAAGGCAGGTCTCCCTGATGACTTCAGCAGGAAACCAGAACATGCCAAATGGTGGACAGTGGCCATGATGGCCTACTACGAAATGAACCCAGGCATATATTCGGAAGATGCTAAGATCGCTACTGCTCTAAACAAAATGAGCAAGGGGCTAGGTTTATCATTCGCCGAATCATACTATGAGCAAATGATGGCAAAAACAATCCCAACTGACCAACAAACCTGGATTGCCTTTGTCAAGGAAGTATGAGACACCTTCTCAAAAGATGGAGAAAAGGAAGCCCAACGAGAACTACGAAAGCTAGCAATGCCATCCAGCCGACACCCCACCCTCAAGCAACTGGAGCATTTCATCTCCCAATATCGGCTCTTAGTAGCAAGGGCTAAAGACGTCTTGGAAGGAACCAAATGCGAAATCATCGCGGCAGGACTTCATCCAGACCTGATGGAGCAAATCACCTTCTCCAGGAAGGAACCAGAAACCCCAGACGCATGGATCAATCACGCCAGGGAAACCTTCAGAGCAATCCAGAGAGCTAAGGATATCAGGGAAAGGAAGTACATCGCCCCGGGAAGAACTAAGGATCCAAACGCAATGGATGTCGATGCAATCCGACTCTCCCCTACCGAACGAGCACGCCATATGCACGAAAATAGGTGTTTCATCTGCCACAAGGTCGGATGTAACACTAGAAACCACCCCAATCACTGATACGGTTTTTCCTATGCTTATCGGCAGGTTCAACGAAGCCTTAGAAGCAGAGGAACTGGTAGTCATCCCCTATACCGATGACCTTCTCATCCGTCCTCTTAACCGGGACCAGCATTTCTAGATGTACTATAAACGGTCCGCCCATATCTGTACTTTTACTTATCTCTTCTTCGCCGCCTCATGTTGATGAGGGCTATGCCTTCCATTCCTACTTATCTCTACGGACAGCCTCCTCCTTTCTGGGCTCACAGCCCCCATCCATAGTATAAATACTTGGCTGCATGTACCATAGCTCCTTAGCTAGATCTACGCTGAACAAGCATATTTCTTGCCCAAGGGATCTCTAGTGCAAGACGGAGACTCTCTTTAACTCAGACTCGCGCTTCATCGTGTCCTCGAGCTACACTTGAGTGCTCGCTATCCTTGTGTAGGAAAGCTACAGTGTTCCAAAACACAAGTATTGAACCACTGCCCTAATAAGGGGATATCAGACATACCTGTCCATCAGGTGTCCGTCAGGTGTCCGTCAAGGAACCTTGCACCTTTCGATACTTGTAACAAAAGATCTAGCTGAAACCTTTGACCTTGCTACCACGCACCGTCGCCCACCATTTCCTACCGACTACCCCAGTCCTCCGACGAGGACCGACCATACAGAGATCCAAGGACGGACTCTGCCTCATCTGAGGAAGAAGGAAGAAGCTCCAACGAGATCGAACTACAACAGAAACAAGAACTGCCCACCATTACCGCACCAACCATCTCCCCAGAGCAGATTATCCAGCGATTGGACGAAGGCGTCATCTCAACTGGACTAGCAAAACAACTCCTTGAGGAACAAGGAAGACATCTCCCAGATTGATATCTCTTAGACCCCACCACCCCCCAACCCTCCAGCGCACGACTCCCTGCCCGACCTTCCCCCTCACCCTTCCCCGCACAACTGCGCAGAGAATCCATCAACCAAGGAAGATTCTGTATTCCCTCACCCCTACCCCCCCTCGACCCAGATATCAAAATGACCGATTCCCAAGCACGTACTAGCGAGCTCAAGGCAGGCCTCCCTGATGACTTCAGCAGAAAACCTGAACATGCCAAATGGTGGACAGTGGCCATGACGGCCTACTATGAAATGAACCCCGGTATCTACTCAGAAGATGCCAAAGTCGCTACTGCTCTGAACAAAATGAGCAAGGGGCTAGGATTATCGTTTGCCGAATCATACTATGAACAAATGATGGCAAAGACAATCCCAACGGATCAACAAAACTGGACTTCCTTCATCAAGGAAGTACGAGGTACCTTTTTCTCAAAAGATGGAGAAAAGGAAGCCCAACGAGAACTAAGAAAGTTAGCAATGCTGACCAGCCGACACCCCACCCTCGAGCAACTGGAGCACTTCATCTCCCAATATTGGCTCCTAGTAGCAAGGGCTAAAGATGTTTCCGAAGGGACCAAATGTGAAATCATTGCAGCAGCACTTCATCCTGATCTGATGGAACAAATCACCTTCTCTGGAAAGGAACCAGAAACCCCAGACGCTTGGATCGATCGCGCCAGGGAGACCTTTAGAGCAATCCAGAGAGCTAAGGATATCAGGGAAAGAAAGTACATCGCCCCAGGGCGAACCAAAGACCCAAACGCAATGGATGTGGATGTGATCCGACTCTCACGTAACGAACGAGCACACCATATGCAAGAAAACAGATGTTTCATCTACCACAAAGTGGGATGTAACACCAGGAACCATCCCAACCACCCTCAACCAAATCAAATTAAACCTCTCCCTAGAACCCCTCAAAAGGAACAAACCCGTACCACCAAAACATTGGAGAAGGACGAAGTAGATGAGTACGTAAAAGAGTTAAAAGGAAAGAAAGGAGTAAGGAAGGACGAGGTCCTCAGAGTACTCAAGGAATGCTTCGCTGAAGAAGAAGAAACAATCGCATGACTCTCCACCACGGATTTTTAGAAGGGGAACCTGCGGCAGCGTCAGGAACCCCAGAATATCTCTCTGTACTAGTGTCCTCCAAACGACAATCAATAACAATCCCCATTTCAATCAACGTTCCAGAGAGAGAAACTGCTGAAACCATAGAAGCCCTTATAGACTGTGGAGCAACCGGAAACTTCATCAGCAAGAAGATTGCCAGAAAATTCTTCTTCCCTCTCATCCCCCTCAGAAAACCCCGCCAAGCCATCAACGCTGATGGAACCACTAATGCCAAAGGAATCATCAAATATCAGACCACCCTAGATGTCACTACGGACAAGGTACCAACCCGACATCAATTCTTGGTGTTAGGAAGTGAGAAACACAACATAATCTTGGGGATGAGCTGGCTCAAACGGGTCAACCCAACGATCAATTGGACGACTAACACTCTATCCATACCAAGACAACCTGACCCCCTCGAGCAAAGATATCTACTAAGATATCTCGACACCGACGGTGAAAATATGATCGAGGAAATCAGGAAAACCATGCTCAGTACTACCATTGCCCAAGAATTGGGAAAGATCGGAGACATCCTCCCATCAAAATTTGCCAAATACTCCTCAGTATTCTCGGAGGAAGCAGTGAACTCCCTACTGCCCACTAGAACCCATGATCATCGAATTGATCTGCAGGAAATCTTCTCCCCTAGAAGAGCCAAAGCCTATCCCCTGAACCCTGCCGAAACAAAGGTATGCAAGGAGTTCATTGATGAACACCTTCGCAACAGAAAGATACAGCCTAGTAAATCCCCCCAAGTGTCCCCCTTCTTCTTCGTCCAGAAGAAGGATGGGAAACTCTGCCCCTGTCAAGATTACCGATACCTGAACTCGCACACCATCAAGAATGCTTACCCCCTCCCACTCATCAGAGATCTTATCAACCAACTCAAGGGCTCATCCATATTCACCAAAATAGATGTACGATGGGGATATAACAACGTACAGATCCACCCCGATGATCGATGGAAGGCTGCTTTCATCACCCCATTTGAACTCTTCGAGCCCACAGTAATGTTCTTTGGGTTGTGCAACTCCCCTTCTACCTTCCAAGCATTTATGAACGACATCTTCGCTGATTACATCGCGGAGGGATGGCTCATCATTTACATGGACGACCTCCTCATTCACTCTGCCAACCAAGACGATCACGATAAACAAACCCAGAAGGTCCTACAAAGGATGCTTGAACAGCATCTCTACCTCAAACTCTCAAAGTGCTTCTTTGACCAGAAGCGAGTGGAATACTTAGGGATGGTAGTGGAACAAGGATCGGTCCATATGGATCCCGGGAAGTTGGACGCAATCAAGGAATGGAAATCGCCCACTGGAGTCAAGCAAGTCCGATCATTCCTGGGCTTTTGTAACTTTTACCGGAAGTTCATCCCCAACTTCTCCCACATTGCCCGACTGCTCATTGACTTAACCAAGAAAACCTGCTCATTCATTTGGGGAAAGGAGCAAGAAGAGGCCTTTCAACACCTCCAGAAACTTTTCCTCAATCAACCTGTCCTACTGATGCCCAACACAACCCGACCCTTCTTTGTCATGACTGATGCCTCCCTTACCGCTACTGGTGGCGTCCTGATGCAAAGGGATGCAAACGGCGATCTCCACCCCTGCACCTACCGATCCTCCACCCTCTCCCCAGCAGAGCGGAACTATGACATCTACGATAAGGAGCTCCTCAGCATCATTTTAGCACTCGAGGAATGGCGACATTACCTCCAGGGGACTGAACACTCGGTCACGATCCTCACTGATCACAAAAACCTTCTATATTTCAAGGAACCCTGTAAACTGTCCCGCCGTCATGCCCGATGGCAACTATTCCTCCAAGACTTTGATCTGTCCTTCCACTATCTGCCCGGGACGTCTATGGGCCCTGCTGATGCCCTCTCCCACAAGGATGACGTGGATACCTCACATGACAATGACAATACCACTCTCCTCCCCAACGATCTCTTCATCAATGCCATCGACCTTGCCCTAGCCCAGAAGATTGCCCTTTCCTCCCCGTCTGACCCCCTTGTTATCAAGGCACTCAATGCCATGGCCTCTGAAGACTCCCTCTTCCCCTGCGCATGCCCCGAAGACTGGCATTTCACCAACAATTGCCTCTACTTCCAGGGACGTTTGTATGTTCCCCCCGATCAGCGAGCCACCCTGGTCTCCTCAATCCACTCCTCCCCCGCTGGAGGGCATGGCGGCCACCTCCGCATCCTCGATCTCCTGTCTCGTGACTACTGGTGGCCCGGGCTGTCCACCTTTGTCCAACGTTTCGTCTGCAGGTGCGCAACTTGCCAAGCCAACAAGGCTAACACCCATCCCACCGCCCCCGCCCTCTCCCCTATCCCCTCTTCCGCCAGCTGCCCCTTCTCCCTCGTTTCCGTCGATCTTATTACTGGGCTCCCCCCCTCCGATGGCTTTGACTCTGTCATGGTCATGGTCGACCATGGGCTTACAAAGGGGGTAATCTTCACCCCTTGCATCAAGGACATTGATGTGGCAGGAATTGCTCAACTCTTTTTCATGAAAGTCTTCCTCCGATTCGGCCTACACGATAAATGTATCTCCGATCGAGGACCTCAATTCGCTTTAGCATTCGCCTTGGAACTCTCACAACTCCTGCAGTACAATATCACCCTCTCAATGGCCTATCATCCCCAAACAGACGGCGCAACTGAGCGCGTCAACCAAGAACTCGAGACCTATCTCCGCATCTTCTGCAAAGGAAGACCTGACAGATGGCATACCTTCCTCCCTCTCACGGAGTTCCACCATAATTCCTCCCAGCATTCCGCCACCAAACACTCTCCATTCTTCCTGATGATGGGATATGAACCCCGAGCCTACCCTCGAATCAGGCAAACATTCATTCCGGCGCTAGCCAATAGATTGCAAACCTTAGATAAGGCAAGGGATGAAGCCCTGGCAGCCTGAAACCTTGTGGCTCAGAGAATGAAGGACCGGATCAAATCAACCTTCAAACCATGGAAAGTCGGAGACCAAGTATGGCTGGAAGGAAGAAACCTTCACACCCCTTACCCGTCTAAGAAACTTGCTCCCAAAAGAGAAGGCCCGTTTACGATCACAAAGGTCTTATCTCCCATAACTTATGAACTTCGTCTCCCACCAACCTGGAAAATGCACAACATCTTCCATGCCTCCCTCTTATCTCTCTACATCGAGACATCGGAGCATGGCCCAAATTACAAATGGCCACCACCTGACCTTATCTCTGGAGAAGAACAATACAAAGTGGAACAGATAGTGGCACATCGGGGATCAAAGAACCTATCCTATCTGATCCGATGGAAGGGATACCCCTCTTCCGAAAATACCTGGGAACCGGAACGAAACCTGATCGGGGCAAAAGCCCTCATTCGGGCTTATAAGAAAAGGCATCAACTCTGATTCCACAACCCAAACCTCCCTGATAAAAGATGTCAACCACCAGCTCCACCCCCTCATCTCCCGTCCTCGTCAACGACGAAGTACTCCCCACCGAAACCTACCCCACCGTCGAAGAACCCCATTCCCCCACTCCCACTCCTCCCCCATTCCTTGCCTTCCAGGTTTTCCCGGTCGGCACTATCCTCTCCCTGTTCACCACCATCCTCGAATCGGCCTCCACCAGCAATGCCCTCGAAGATATCCTCGACTTCTCCACCTCCATCACGCTCTATCGGCTCACCGACTCTTACCTCGGTTATGTCGCCCTTCGAAACTACGTCGTCAATCCGGACAACCACCGCATCTACTCCCCCCAGCTCTTTGA
>JBBPKG010000668.1:0-14965 GCA_038089115.1 Fistulinella cinereoalba | reverse complement strand
CGATTGTTCGCGAGGACAGTCCTACTGAGGGTCTTGCAGGATTTCTTCATCGACATAGCCCATGCCAGGGACATACGGGCGCACCAAAAGTTGTCTTCTTCCCTTCCCAAGTAGTGGAAGAGGTGTTCATGTTCGACTGCATTTACTGCTTTGTGTTTTGGCAGTACGTTAGGTTTCGAGAGTCGTTCGTATGCTTTGTGAACCTCTCGTTTGACTTCTTCATGGGCTGCGAGGAGGTCGGCGGTTTGATCCATCGACTCAGGGACGGTGAGAAGCCAACCTTTCCAGTCAATTTTCGGGTTGGCCGCTATGAGCCACGGGAGTCCAAGGATGACAGATTCTTTTCCACAGTTCATGATGTGGAAGGTCTGCTTGCAGGTGTATCCGTTGATGTTTACCCAGAGGTCGGTGGTAAACTTGATGCATCCGGATTGGTTTGTGGTAGCGTCAACGTTTCGAATGATGATGGGTTTTTTGAGGTGGTGCGAGGGAGGTCATGAGTCCGGACGAAAGTCCAGTCAATGCAGGAGATTTGTGCGCCAGAGTCTATGAGGGCCCGAGCGGTGACGGCTTTGACAGTTCCACATGGACGAAGCAACACTATGGGGATTCGCATTGCTTTCATGGCTATTGGTTGGACCGTGTTACATTGTACAGAGGTTAAAGGAGAAACGTGCGTCGTGGGCATTCTCCTGTCTAAAAATCCATGCCGACCTGGCCGACTTCCTTTTCGTCGCTGGAGGGCACTTCTTTGATTTTGCTCGTCATTTGACGAACATCTTTTGACGGGACTGGTGGCGGGGCATCAGTGAATTTTACTCAGCATTGGGTTGAGTTATGGCCTTTCTTCCTGCACTTGAAGCAAAGCCCTTCCTTTCTACACCTTTCGCGTTCTTCATCAGTCAGCTTCTTCGGCCTTCTGATGGCGTCGACGTCCATGGCGTCGGGATCTCTGGTAGTGGGAGCGGGGGAGCGGGAGCTAGAGGGGGTGACGTATGTGTTCCCCTTTCGTCGAGTTGTAATATCGAGTGCCCTTTCTTTCAGGGCGGCGAGTTTGATGGCTTTTTCATACCATCCGGCAATGTTGTCGGGGACCTTTTCGAGGGAGTGGATATGCTCCATCAAGGAAGAGGGCATACCCATGGCGAAGAAATTGATGAGGACATTGTCCTCCTTAATCTCCAAGAGCGTGGCTTTGTTTTTGAACTCGGTGATGTATCTTTGAAGGGTGGGGTTATACCTTCCCTACCGATCCTCGTAGATTCGCGTTTTGTTGAGCCACGTGAGGGCATCGTTCTTGGTTTCCGAGCTTTCGAAGACAGCCTGGAAGTCTTTCTCAAAATCGGCCCATTTCCCTAGAGAGAGAGATGCACCCGCGGAGAGGGACGAGAATTTGGACTCGCTAAAGTTAGCGGCCCACGTGACGGCAGTGCCCTTCTTCATATATGAGAGGGCGTATGTGATTTGCTTGGTCTCGGAGTTGTGGAGTTGTAGACGTCCTGGTTGACGGCCAGGTACATCTGGACAGTACACAACCATCGGATTGCATTGGCAGGGGTTTGGTCATATTCGGCAGGGGTGCCAAGGCGGAGTTCAGTGGGTTTTGAGGAAGACATAGATGTCTTGGATCTAGGGTTCGCTGGTGGGTTTCCGAAAAGTCGTCCTGGCTGTGGCCGAAGGGGTGGACTAGGCGGCGTTGGTTCTCTCGGGATGGAGAGTGCGAAGGATAGGTGCGACGAAAGATCGTGCACCTCAGGGGTTTCTTCGACAATAGGTTTGTCAGGATCAGTGGGGATGTCCTCAGAATCAGAGTCTGAAGGACCAGAGAAGTTGACGATTGTATCCCTTCTTATCCAGTCGGTGATACATTGTCCAGGGGTTCGAGATGAAGTCGGATCTGCTCCTGTTGGAGTGATCAGCAACTATAACGAGGAGGTAGTCGGCTCTGCTCCAGATGGAGTACACGTCGACTCTAGGAGTTGTTGGCTTTGCTGGCGAGTGATAAGCCTTGAGGAGCCCGATGGGTACGGGGGATCAATGATGATGGGGGTGGCTGAGGATAGTACTCGCCGCAATCAAGGAACTTGTTTCTTTTGTTACACTTCGACCGGGTAGGTCGGAGCATAGCCCTTGTTGAGGCAGAAACACGAGGAGGTGTCAACAAGTCGACTGAGGAGTGATCTGGCTGACAAAAAGTCGACATTGGATCTGAGGGACTGCCCTTGACAATGAGCAAGGGTGGGACAAGGATCACACCGAAAGAGAGCAGTGGAGAACAAGTAGGCTTGTATTCGCTAGGAGATACAAGGGAGAAACAAGTTAAAGTACATGGGCGGCGATAGGCCGGTTTATATATGAAGAGAGAAGGCTGTTGAGGGCCGGTTCGATGAGTATATAAAAGGAATCGTCCAATGGTAAAATAGTCGTACGATGCGATGTCATCGGACGATGCGTAAGCGAAAATGACCGTCAATGGATGTGTCATCTGAAGGGTAGGTAATACAGATGACATCAAGGCGATGGCATCGGAAACAAGGGTAAGCATGATTATGTATGAGGGAAACGTACAAAGACGTAGGCCGAAGGCGAGTGATGAGACTTCAGCCAAAAGAAAATAAGTCTGATCGTAAAATAGAGACAAACAAAGGAAATCGTAACAGGCACACGGTACCAGGTTCCATAGCTTCTGCACAATGTGTTACGATTTCTTTTCCCTTTACCCTTTTTCCTAGTTCCTTGACTAGCTTCTCGTTCCCTCGAAGCTACTCCTTGCCCTAGCTCCTTTTCTTCTTACGTCATCACCCTTCCTCTGTCCTGGTGACTCCTTTAACCTTAACCTTGCCTTTCTGCTTATTAACCTTTGTCCTTGTCACTCCGGAGGGAACCCCCACTGGAGATACGCTTATGTACCTAGCTGATCGTAGCCTTTGTACATTAGCTTGTCTCCCCCTTGTATCCTCTCGTACCTAGTACTTGAATACAAGCTCACTTGTTCCACGCCGCTCTCTTTCAGTGTGCCTCTTGTCCCACCCTTGCTTCACTGTCAAGGGCAGTCCTTCGGATCCTACGTCGACTCTTTGTTGGCTAGATCAACTCCTTGGTCGACTTGTCGACAACTCCTTGGTCGCTTCGTCGACAACTCCTTGGTTGCCTCGTCGACACCTCCTCGTGTTTCTGTCCCACAAGGGCTACACTCCGACCTACCTGGCTGAAGCGTAACAAAAGAAACAAGTTCCTTGATCGCGGCGAGTACTATCCTCAGCCGCCCCCACCACCATTGATCCCCCGTACCCAACGGGTCCCTCGCGGGCTATCGCACATCAGCGTAGCCAACCACCCCTTGAGTCGACGCACACCCCATCTGGGGCAGAGCCGACTACCTCCTCGCTACAGTCGCCGATCACTCCAACCGGAGCAGATCCGACTTCAACTCGCACCCCTGGACAACATATCACCGACTGGTTAAGAAGGGATACCATCGTCAACTCCTCTGGTCCTTCAGACTCTGATTCTGAAGACATACCCACTGATCCCAACGAACCTATCATCGAAGAATCCCCCGAAGCGCGCGAACTTTCGTCGCACTTATCCTTTGCACTCTCCCTCCCGAGAGCACCAACACCGCCTAGTCCACCCCTTCGGCCGCAGCCAGGATGACTTTTCGGAACCCCACCTGCAAACGCTAGACCCAAGACATCTATGTCTTCTTCCTCGAAACCCACTGAACTCCGTCTTGGCACTCCCACCAAATATGACGGCACCCCTGCGAACGCAATCCGATGGTTGCGAACTGTACAGATGTACCTGGCTGTCAACCAGGATGTCTACAACTCTGAGACCAAGCAAATCGCTTACGCCCTCTCTTATATGAAGAAGGGTACCGCCGTCACCTGGGCCGCTAACTTTAGCAAGTCTAAATTTTCCTCCCTCACCATGGGCTCCTCCCTATCCCTAGGGAAGTGGGCCGACTTTGAAAAAGACTTCCGAGCTGTGTTTGAAAGTTCAGAAACCAAGAACGACGCCCTCGCGTGGCTTAACAAAACGCGCATCTACGAGGATCGGCAGGGAAGGTATGTACATATAACCCTGCCCTTCAACGTTATATCACCGAGTTCAAGAATAAAGCGACACTCTCGGAAATCAAGGAGGACAACATCCTCATCAATTTCTTCGCCATGGGAATGCCATCCTCCTTGATGGAGCACATCCATTTGCTTGAAAAAGTCCCCGATGACATCTCCAGATGGTACGAGAAGGCCATCAAACTCGCCGCCCTGAAAGAAAGGGCACTTGATATTTCCTCCCGACGAAAGGGGAACACGTATGTTACCCCCTCCAGCTCCCGCTCCCCCGCCACCAAAGATCCCGACACCATGGACGTCGACGCTATCAGAAAACCAAGGAAGCTAACTGACGAAGAACGCGAAAGATGTAGAAAGGAAGGGCTTTGCTTCAAGTGCAGGAAGAAAGGCCACAACCTGAACCAATGTCGCGTGAAATTCCTCGACACCCCACCTCCAGTCCCACCAAAAGATGTTCGTCAAATGACGAGCAAAATCGAAGAAGTGCCCACCGACAACGAAAGAGAAGTCGGCCAGGTTGGCATGGATTTTTAGACAGGAGAACGCCCACGACACACGTCTCTCCTTTAAACTCTGTACAATGTAACACGGTCCAACCAATAGCCATGAAAGCAATGCAAATCCCCATAACGTTGCTTCGCCCGTGTGGAACTGTCAAAGCCGTCGCTGTCCGCGCCCTCATAGACTCTGGTGCAAAAATCTCTTGCATCGACTGGACCTTCGTCCGGTCAAACGACCTCCCCCGAAAACGCCTCGAAAAGCCCATCATCGTTCGAAACGTTGATGCCACCGCGAATCAATCCGGATGTATCAAGTTTACTACCGACCTCTGGGTAAACGTCAACGGATATACCTGCAAACAGACTTTCCACATCATGAATTGTGGAAAAGAATCTGTTATCCTCGGCCTCCCATGGCTCGTTGCAGCCAACCCAAAGATCGACTGGAAAGGTCGACTCCTCACCATCCCCGAATCGACGGATCAAACTGCCAACCTCCTCACGGCCCACGAAGAGATCAAACAAGAGGTTCACAAAGCTTACGAACGCCTCTCGAAACCGAACGCACCTCCGAAACACAAAGCCGTCAATGCTATAGAACATGAACACCTCTTTCATTATCTCGGACGAGAAGAAGACGACTTTTGGTGTGCCCGCATGTCCCCGGCACGGTGCATGTCAATGAAGAAACCCTGCAAAACGCTAAGCAGGACTGTTCTCACCAACAATCACTTCGTCCCCAATCCTGTGTTCTCGTGCCACGCCCTCACCACCTCCACCGACCTTGCCATCGAAGCGTTGGCCAAGAAGCAAGAAGTCACTCTCCCCGACGCCTATCGGGATTATCAGGATATCTTTTTGGATGAAGATACCCCTCTTCCCCCGTCTCGTGATTGTGATCACGAAATCAACCTCACTGAGGACTTCACGCTGAAGATTGGGAAGCTCTACCCGCTTACCCCCGAAGAAAAGAAAGCCCAAGACGACTACTTGGATGAGAACCTGAAGAGCGGGAAGATTCACCCCTCGTCCTCGCCTCAAGCCGCCCCCTTCTTCTTTGTTAAGAAGAAGGATGGGAAACTCTGTCCTGTGCAAGACTACCGGTATCTCAACGATCATACGATCAGAGATGCATACCCCCTCCCGCTAATCTCCGACCTCCTCGACAAACTCAAAGACGCAAAGATCTTCACCAAGTTCGACATACGATGGGGATATAACAACATCCATATCAAAGAAGGCCATCAATGGAAAGCGGCCTTCGTCACTACTAGGGGACTCTTTGAACCTGTTGTTATGCCCTTTGGACCCAAGAATGCACCAGCGACATTCCAACGGTTCATGAACAAAGAATTTCGTGACCTCATCGCCGAAGGGAAGATCGTCATATACATGGACGACATCCTTATCTTCTCTCCCGACCAAACCACCCACGACGAAACCACCCAATGAGTTCTCCAACGAATGAGACAACTAAACCTCCGTCTCCACCTCCAGAAATGTAAGTTCAACACATCGGAGGTCAATTACCTTGGTATGATTGCCCGCCCCGGCGAGCTCGCAATGGATCCCATTAAACTAGAAGGGATCGCGTCTTGGCCCAACCCACAGAAGGTCAAAGATGTCCGCTCTTTCCTCGGATTCGCCAACTTCTACTGGCGTTTCATTCCCCATTACTCCGACGTCGCCCGCCTGCTCCTTGACCTAACAAAGAAGGACCATCCATGGTCCTGGACACCAACCTGTCAGACCGCCTTCGACCAACTAAAAAAGGTGTTCACCTCCTCTCCGGTTCTCCGCCTACCCGATGTCTCGCGACCCTTCGCCATCGCAACTGATGCCTCGAAGTACGCCACCAGCGGTATCCTCCTCCAAACCGACGCCAACGGTGATTGGCATCCTTGCTCCTATTTGTCCTAGACGTTCTCAGCCGCAGAACGAAATTATGATATCTATGATCACGAACTCCTCGCCGTCATCCGCGCCCTCCACGCCTGGCGGCCCTATCTCCTTGGCTCCGCACACCCTGTACAGGTCTTCACCGACCATAAAAACCTCACGTACTTCAAAGCCCCCCAAAACCTCAACCGCCGTCAAGCACGATGGCTCCTCGACCTCGCCGACTACGAGTTAAAAATGATCCATGTCCCTGGATCTCAACTCTCCGCCCCTGATGCCCTCTCGTGTCGCCCGGACTGCTGTCCCGACGACTCCTCTGATAACACTGCAATCACCCTCCTTCCCCCATCTCTCTTCGTTAACCTTATCGATGCTGTCTTCCATAACAAAATCCAATCCGCCTCCGCCGGCGACCCCCTTGTCCTCCAATCGCTCCAATCAATGGACGAAGCTTGTCCTACCTTCCTTCACACCCGGACCTCCGACTGGCAGTACGAGGACAAAACCCTCCTCTACCAAGGCCGCCTCTACGTTCCCCCTGACCTTCGCCATGATATCCTCGTCCGCTGCCATAACCATCCGTCCGCCGGCCATCCCGGCTTCCTTAAAACCTGCCAACTCGTCTCCTCTGACTTCTGGTGGCCTGGCCTGGCCTCCTACATCCACTCTTACGTCTCTGGCTGTGCCACATGCCAACAAAACAAGGCCAATACTCATCCGACAACTCTGCCCCTCATCCCCATTCGCTCCTCCTGCTCCCACCCCTTTCAGCAGGTCTCTTGCGACCTCATCACCAACCTCCCCGCTTCCTCCGGTTTCAATGCCTTGCTGGTCGTGGTCGACCATGGGCTTACAAAGGGGGTAATTCTCTGCCCCACAAACAAAACGGTCACCGCCAAGGGAATCGCAACCCTCTTTTTCGAACATGTCTACAAGCGCTATGGCCTGTATGACAAGATCATCTCTGACCGAGGCCTGCAATTCACGTCAGCATTCGCTAAAGAACTCGGGCGCCTCCTTAACTACAACCTCGCCCTCTCGACTGCATACCACCCACAGACTGATGGGGAAACCGAGCGGGTAAACCAGGAAATAGAAACATACCTCTGCATTGTATGTGGGAACTCCCCTAGCACATGGACTGAACACATCGCAAATGCTGAGTTCGTCCACAATCACCGCCCCCACTCTGTCACCAGCAAATCGCCGTTCTATCTCACAATGGGCTACGAACCCTTAGCCCTACCCACGCCGTCAAAGAAAACCGACATACCTGCCATCGAAACCCGTCTCCAAAAACTCGTTGCCACCAGGGACAAGGCTCTTGCAGCCCACGAACTTGCTCGCCAAACTATGGCATCACGCTCCCTCCGATCTTTTAAACCCTTCAAGATTGGCGACAAGGTGTGGTTAGAAGCCCGCAATTTGAAACGCCTCATTGCCAATCCGAAGTTCGCCCCAAAGCGGGAAGGCCCCTTCACTGTCACGAAGGTTCTTTCCACAGTTACATATCAAATCCGAATCCCTGCAGCATGGAAGATTCACAACGTATTCCATGCTTCTCTCCTATCGCCCTATTGCGAAAATGCCATCTATGGCGAAAATTTCCCGAAGCCACCCCCGGAACTAATAGAAGGCGAAGAAGAGTACGAAATTGAAAAGATCATACGACATCGCGGAACTCCATCCTCCCATTCCTTCCTGATCCAATGGAAGGGCTATACAGCCAAAGAAGATTCATGGGTTGCCGAACGGAATTTGAAACATGCAAAGTCCGCCCTCCAAGATTATAAAAACCATCACCCTTCCGCTTTCCCTTCCTCTCAGCAATCTACCGCCATTCACTCACCATCGCTAAAAACATGTCATCCACCACCATGTCCTCTTGATACATCGACTCTCCTTGAACGTCGAACCCTATAACCCCGTCGTCACCTGGCTATGTTCCTGGCCTAAGGCCTTCCCTTGTCGAAGTTCCCTTGAGGTAGTCAGTGGGTGCAAGTCCCACCGGCCATAGGAGTTGACATCTTTGCATGGAGTTCGTCCCTCTGTCCTCGCTCCCTTGTCATTGTATCATCCCGTTACCCTGCTGGCATGTAATCCCCAACCCATCGTCTCCCGCCGATGTTCCACTGCTCTTCAGCACTCAATCTCTTGTCGCATCCCTGCTCCTCAGCACCCACATTCCCTTGATCATTGCCATCTCCTCGATATCTCGACATCTGCTTATCCCCATCGCTCAACCGAGCCGTCGTTGGAAAGCCTTCGTTCGTCGCTAGCTCTTGATCGCCTTGATCGCCCCAGCCATTGTCGAGTTATCCCTCCCCTCATCATCATTGACCTCCTCCTCTTTGATCCCTTGATATCTCGTGATCCATCCATCCATACCAGTCGACTAGGCCACCGCCAGAAAGCCCCCGTTCGTCGCTTTCCACCCGTGTCCTTATCTCCCTGATCGGCGTCGCCGTTCCCGAGATATCCACCGTTCTTTCCCTTCATCATCGCCCCCCTCCTCTGATGAAGATGTCTCTGTGGCATGATATCTGGCATACCTATCGCCGCCCATGGACCTTTAACTTGTTTCTCCTTGTCTCTTTTTGATTTGATCCTTCGCAGTGCTTCAGGCATAGTAAGGGGGTAATGTTACGATTTCTTTTCCCTTTACCCTTTTTCCTAGTTCCTTGACTAGCTTCTCGTTCCCTCGAAGCTACTCCTTGCCCTAGCTCCTTTTCTTCTTATGTCATCACCCTTCCTCTGTCCTGGTGACTCCTTTAACCTTAACCTTGCCTTTCTGCTTATTAACCTTTGTCCTTGTCACTCCGGAGGGAACCCCACTGGAGATACACTTATGTACCTAGCTGATCGTAGCCTTTGTACATTAACTTGTTTCTCCCTTGTATCCTCTTGTACCTGGTACTCGAATACAAGCTACTTGTTCCACGCTGCTCTCTTTCGGTGTGCTCCTTGTCCCACCCTTGTTCATTGTCAAGGGAAGTCTTTCGGATCCTACGCCAACTCCTCGTTGGTTAGATCACTCCTCGGTCGACTCGTCGACACCCCTTGGTCGCCTTGTCGACACCTCCTCGTGTTTCTATTCCGACAAGGGCTACGCTCCGACCTACCCGGTCGAAGTGTAACAATCGGCTCCTAGTAGCAAGGGCTAAAGATGTCTCTGAAGGAACCAAATGTGAAATCATCGCAGCAGGACTTCATCCTAATCTAGTGGAGCGAATCACCTTCTCTGGGAAGGAACCAGAAACCCCAGACGCATGGATTGATCGCACCAGGGAAACCTTCAGAGCAATCCAGAGAGCTAAGGATATCAGGGAAAGGAAATACATCGCCCCCGGAAGAACCAAAGATCCAAACGCAATGGATGTTGATGCAATCCGACTCTCACCTACCGAACGAGCACACCATATGCATGAAAACAGGTGTTTCATCTGCCACAAGGTTGGATGCAACACTAGGAACCATCCCAATCACCCTCGACCAAATCAAAATAAACCTCTCCCCAGAACCCCTCGAAAGGAACAAACCTGTACCACTGAAACATCGGAGAAAGACGAAGTAGATGAGTACGTGAAAGAGTTAAGAGGAAAGAAAGGAGTAAGGAAGGACAAGGTCCTCAGAGCACTCAAGGAATGCTTCGCTGAAGAAGAAGAAACAATCGCACGACTCTCCACTATGGATTTTTAGAAGGGGAACCTGCTACAGCGTCAGGAACCCCAGAATATCTCTCTGTACTAGTATCCTCTGAACGAAGATCAATAACAATCCCCATTTCAATCAACGTTCCAGAGAGAGAAACCACTGAAACCGTAGAAGCCCTTGTAGATTGTGGAGCAACCAGAAACTTCATCAGCAAGAAGATCGCCAGAAGACTCTCCTTCCCTCTCATCCCCCTCAAAAAACCTCGCCAAGCCATCAATGCTGATGGAACCACCAATGCCAAAGGAATCATCAAATACCAGACCACCCTGGACATCACTACGGACAAGGTACCAACCCGACACCAATTCTTGGTGTTAGGAAGCGAAAAACACGATGTAATCTTAGGAATGAGCTGGCTCAGACGGGTCAACCCGACAATCGATTGGACAACTAACACCCTGTCCATACCAAAACAACCCGACCCCCTTGAGCAAAGATACCTACTAAGATACCTCGAGACCGACGGCGAAAATATGATCGAGGAAATCAGGAAAACCACGCTCAGTACCACCATCGCCCAAGAAGCGGGAAAGTCAGAGACACGCTCCCATCAAAATTCGCCAAATACTCCTCAGTATTCTCGGAGGAAGCAGCAAACTCCCTACCGCCCACTAGAACCCATGATCATCGAATCGATCTACAGGAAACCTTCTCCCCCAGAAGAGCCAAAGCCTATCCCCTGAACCCCACCGAAACGAAGGTATGCAAGGAGTTCATTGATGAACACCTTCACAACAGAAAGATATAGCCTAGTAAATCCCCCCAAGCGTCCCCCTTCTTCTTCATCCAGAAGAAGGATGGGAAACTCTGCCCTTGTCAAAATTACCAATATCTGAACTCGCACACCATCAAGAATGCTTACCCCCTCCCGCTCATCGGAGATCTTATAGACCAACTCAAGGGCTCATCCATATTCACCAAAATGGATGTACGATGGGGATATAACAACATACAGATCCACCCCGATGATCGATGGAAGGCTGCTTTCATCACTCCGTTTGGACTCTTCGAGCCCACAGTAATGTTCTTTGGGTTGTGCAACTCCCCTTCTACCTTCCAAGCATTTATGAACGATATCTTCGCCGATTACATTGCGGAGGGATGGCTCATCATTTACATGGATGACCTCCTCATTCATTCCACCAACCAAGGCGATCACGATAAAAGAACCCAGAAGGTCCTACAAAGGATGCTTGAACAGCGTCTCTACCTCAAACTCTCAAAGTGCTTCTTTGATCAGAAGCGAGTGGAATACCTAGGGATGGTAGTGGAACAAGGATCGGTCCATATGGATCCTGGGAAGTTGGACGCAATCAAGGAATGGAAATCGCCCACTGGAGTCAAGCAAGTCCGATCATTCCTGGGCTTTTGTAACTTTTACCAGAAGTTCATCCCCAACTTCTCCCACATCGCCCGACCGCTCATTGACTTAACCAAGAAGACCCGCTTATTTGTTTGGGGAAAAGAGCAAGAAGAGGCCTTTCGACACCTCCAGAAACTTTTCCTCAATCAACCCATTCTACTGATGCCCGACACAACCCGACCCTTCTTCGTCATGACTGATGCCTCCCTTGCCGCTACTGGTGGTGTCCTAATGCAAAAGGATGCAAACGGCGATCTCCACCCCTGTGCCTACCGATCCTCCACCCTCTCCCCAGCAGAGTGGAACTATGACATCTACGATAAGGAGCTCCTCGGTGTTATTTTAGCACTCGAAGAATGGCGACATTACCTCCAAGGGACTGAACACTCGGTCACGATCCTCACTGATCACAAAAACCTTCTATATTTCAAGGAACCCCGTAAACTGTCCCGCTGTCATGCCCAATGGCAACTATTCCTCCAAGACTTTGATCTGTCCTTCCACCATCTGCCTAGGACGTCTATGGGCCCTGCTGATGCCCTCTCCCGCAAGGACAAAGTGGATACCTCGCATGACAACGACAATACCACTCTCCTCCCCAACGATCTCTTCATCAATGCCATTGACCTTGCCCTGGCCCAGAAGATTGCCCTTTCTTCCCCGTCTGACCCCCTCGTTATCAAAGCACTCGATGCCATGGCCTCTGAAGATTCCCTCTTCCCCCACGTGCGCCCCGAAGACTTGCATTTCACCAAAAATTGCCTCTACTTCCAGGGACGTTTGTATGTTCCCCCCGCTCAGCGAGCCACCTTGGTCTCCTCAATCCACTCCTCCCCCACTAGAGGGCACGGTGGCCACCTCTGCCTCCTCGATCTCCTGTCTCGTGACTACTGGTGGCCTGGACTGTCCACCTTTGTCCGGCGTTTTGTCCACGGGTGCGCAACTTGCCAAGCCAACAAGGCTAACACCCACCCCACTGCCCCCGCCCTCTCCCCTATCCCCTCTTCCGCCAGCCGCCCCTTCTCCCTCATTTCCATTGATCTTATTACCGGGCTCCCCCCCTCCGACGGCTTTGACTCTGTCATGGTTGTGGTCGACCATGGGCTTACGAAGGGGGTAATCTTCGCCCCTTGTACCAAGGACATCAATGCAGCAGGGATTGCTCAACTCTTTTTCATGAAAGTCTTCCTCCGATTTGGCCTACACGATAAATGTATCTCTGATCAAGGACCTCAATTCGCTTCAGCATTTGCCTTGGAACTCTTCCAACTCCTGCAGTACGATGTCGCCCTCTCTACGGCTTATCATCCCCAAACAGATGGTGCAACTGAACGTGTCAACCAAGAACTCGAGACCTACCTCCGCATCTTCTGCGAAGGAAGACCTGATAAATGGCATACCTTCCTTCCCCTCGCGGAATTCCACCATAACTCCTCCCAGCATTCCGCCACCAAACACTCTCCATTCTTCCTGATGATGGGATATGAACCCCGAGCCTACCCTCGGATCAGGCAAACATTCATCCCGGCCCTAGCCGATAGATTGCAAACCTTAGATAAGGCAAGGGACGAAGCCCTGGCAGCCCGAAACCTTGCAGCTCAGAGAATGAAGGACCAGATCAAATCGACCTTCAAACCGTGGAAAGTCGGAGACCAAGTATGGCTGGAAGGAAGAAACCTTCACACCCCTTACCCGTCTAAGAAACTCGCTCCCAAAAGAGAAGGCCCGTTTACGATCACAAAGGTCTTATCACCCATAACCTACAAACTCCGTCTCCCACTGACCTGGAAAATGCACAACGTCTTCCACGCCTCCCTCTTATCTCTCTATATCGAGACACTGGAACACGGCCCAAATTACAAACGACCACCACCTGACCTTATCTCTGGAGAGGAACAATATGAAGTAGAACAGATAGTGGCGCATCGAGGATCAAAGAACCTGTCCTACCTGATCCGATGGAAGGGATACCCCTCTTCCGAAAATACCTGGGAACTGGAACGAAACCTCATCGGGGCGAGAGCCCTCTGATCCCACAACCCAAACCCCTCAGATAAAAAGATGTCGACCACCAACTCCACCCCCTCATCTCCTATCTTCGTTAACAACGAAGCACTCCCCACTGAAGCCTACCCCACTGTTGAGGACTCCCGTTCCCCCACTCCCCCCCCCGTTTCTCGCCTTTCAGGTTTTCCCTGTCGGTACCATCCTTTCCCTATTTGCCACCATCCTCGAATCGGCCTCCACCAGCAACACCCTCAAAGACATCCTCGACTTCTCCACCTCCATCACACTCTACTGCCTCACCGACTCTTACCTCCGTTATGTCACCCTCCGAAACTACGTCGTCGATCTGGACAACCATCACATCTACTCCCCCCAGCTCTTTGAACACGTCCTCGCCATGCGAGATAGCTTCCTCTTCTCCCTCTGGGATCTCGGCTTCCTTGACATCGTCCGCCAGATTTCCCCCATATATCTCTACCCCATCGAATTTCGTCCAATCCCTCGCCCAACCTGGAAGAGACGAATGGGCCCGCCTCCACTCCGCCCACTCCGAGATCGCAGATTTTGCACAACCTGGAGGAGGCTCTGGAGCAAGATATAACCCATATGCTGGAGGGGATGGAACAGACCCCCGCACTCGATCTGTTGAGGTGATGCCTAGCAATGCAATTCCTCCGAGGAGGATCCCCACCCCCTCTTCCTCCACCATCCCCTCAGATCAGGAGAATCGTAACCAGAATCCCCAAAATGCCAGCACCGATATACCCTCTCGTTCCCTCATACCTGGGGAGTCCACTCAGCCAATACAGCGACCTCAGCAATGCCAACAGCAACGGGGTCACACCATATACAGAACGCCTCTCTCAGATGTACATGGAGGGGGGCATTCCAGAGCCTGACACCCCCCCTGCTGGGAATGCAGGGAGCAATCCCACCTCCGACGACATTGTCCTCAGCTCATTTGCCCGCACTGCCTGCATGCTGCCCTGGGGCATCTCCCCGACTCCTGCCCTCGACGACCCCTCCCAACCCTTCCTTGACTTAACTTCAATTCCAACTATGACCCCACCAGATATGGAGTCAACGCAGATTATGCTTGGGACTGATGAGGACAATCAGTCGAACGAAGGGGGTAATGATATGGTTTTTCCTATGCTTATTGGCAGATTCAATGAAGCCTTAGAAGCGGAGGAACTGGTAGTTATCCCCTATACCGATGACCTTCTCATCTGCCCCCTTAACCGGGACCAACGTTTCTAGATGTACTATAAACGGTCTGTCCATATCTGTACTTTTACTTATCTCCCCTTCATTGCCTCATGTTGATAAGGGCTATGCCTTCCATTCCAACTTATCTCTACGGACAGCCTCCTCCTTTCCGGGCTCACAGCCCCCATCCA
>JBBPKG010000667.1:0-14988 GCA_038089115.1 Fistulinella cinereoalba | reverse complement strand
GTTCCGGTTATCTTATCTTATCTCGGCTAGATCCGAGATCCGACTATCTAATCTTTCAGACTTCTAACCTGTGCACGCCCAGAGCGTCACAGCCTTTGTTCCATTCTAGACCGAACCTAGACGGTTCCTTATGACATCATGGGCTAGACCCTATGACATCATGATGACGTCACGAACCCTTATCTATTAACCCTATGCCCTATGTCGTACCACTTTTATTTAGCCTATGGCGTTATGCCCTCTTATCTTTTCTTTCCTCTTTCGTATTTACGCACAGACCATGTGCCAATCATGTACACACACCGTATGCATATATATACGGGCACTAACCTCGATGGTTCCCCATCTTGGTTATCCCTTAAGATTTACTAGGGCTGGCCATTTCTAAGCAACTCTCTTGAGTACCACTTGAGAGACTTGTCTTCCTCATTGCATTAGCATTCCTCTTCTCGCTTTTGCTTTGGACGTTGCGACTCAAGTTCGGTCGCTACAAGAATAGGTGCTTCATCTGTCACAAGGTCGGATGCAACACCAGGAACCACCCTAACCATCCTCGTCCCAACCGAGACAAAACACTCCCTTGTACCCCCCGAAGGGAACAGACTCACACCACTGAAACTACGGAGAAAGACGAAGTGGACGAGTATGTAAAGGAGTTAAAAGGAAAGAAAGGGGTAAGGAAGGACGAAGTCCTTAGAGTGCTCAAAGAATGTTTCGCAGACAAAGAAGAAACAATTGCCTGCCTCTCCACTAAGGGTTTTTTAGATGGGGGACCTGCCACAGCGTCAGGAACCCTGGAATATCTCTCTGTACTTGTATCCTCTGAACAAAGATCAATAACCATCCCAATTTCGATCAATGTTCCAGAGAGAGAAACCACTGAAACAGTAGAAGCCCTAGTAGATTGTGGAGCGACCAGAAACTTCATCAGCAAAAAGATCACCAGAAAATTCTCCTTCCCCCTTATCCCACTCAGAAAACCTCGACAAGCCATCAATGCTGATGGGACCACCAACGCCAAAGGAGTAATCAAATACCAAACCACTCTGGACGTCACCACAGACAAAATCCCCACTTGACACCAATTCCTGGTGCTAGGAAGTGAAAAACACGATGTAATC
This sequence comes from Fistulinella cinereoalba, assembly GCA_038089115.1. Classification (NCBI taxonomy): domain Eukaryota; kingdom Fungi; phylum Basidiomycota; class Agaricomycetes; order Boletales; family Boletaceae; genus Fistulinella; species Fistulinella cinereoalba. Next base: position 13,867 of record JBBPKG010000667.1, on the reverse strand, counting down.
CTTGGAATGAACTGGTTGAAGAGGGTTAATCCAACAATCGATTGGACGACCAACACCCTCTCCATACCTAAACAACCAGATACCCTCGAACAAAGATACCTATTGTGATATCTTGACACAGACGGCGAGAACATGATCAAAGAAATCAGAAAAACCACCCTCAGTACAACAATTGCCCAAGAAACCGGGGCAATCGGAGAAACACTCCCACCCAAATTCGCCAAGTACTCCTCTGTATTTTCCGAAGAAGCTGCAAATACCCTGCCACCAACCAGAATCCACGATCATCAAATCAACCTTCAAGAAACCTTCTCCCCCAGACGAGCCAAGGCTTACCCCCTAAACCCAACCAAGACTAAGGTGTATAAGGAGTTCATTGATGAGCACCTTCAAAATGGGAAGATACAACCAAGCAAATCCCCTCAAGCTTCCCCCTTCTTCTTTGTTCAAAAAAAGGATGGAAAGCTTCAACCTTGCCAAGACTATTGATATCTAAATTCGCATACTATCAAAAATGCATATCCCCTCCCACTCATCAGCGATCTTATCGATCAGCTCAAGGGATCATCCATATTCACCAAAATGGATGTGCGATGGGGGTATAACAACGTACAGATTCACCCAGAAGACCAATGGAAGGCAGCCTTTATCACCCCATTCGGACTTTTCGAACCAACCGTAATGTTCTTCGGGCTATGTAACTCCCCCTCTACCTTCCAAGCATTCATGAACGATATCTTTGCTGACTATATCGCCGAAGGGTGGCTAATCATTTATATGGACGATCTCCTCATCCATTCTGACAACCAAAAAGACCATGACAAACAAACTGAGAAGGTCCTACAATGAATGACCGACCAACGCCTATACCTCAAACTTTCAAAGTGTTTCTTTGACCAAAAACAAGTAGAGTACCTAGGAATGGTCATAGAAAAAGGATTGGTTCATATGGACCCTGGAAAACTAAATGCCATCAAAGAATGGCAATCGCCCACCGGGATGAAACAAGTACGATTGTTCCTAGGATTTTGCAATTTGTACCAAAAGTTCATCCCTAACTTCTCCGCTGTTGCCCGCCCACTCATTGATCTGACAAAGAAAACCCGTCTCTTCCTCTGGGGAACAGAACAAGAGAAAGCCTTCCAACACCTTCAGAAACTCTTCCTCGACCAACCTATCCTCCAAATGCCCGATACCACCCACCCCTTCTTTGTCATTGATACGGTTTTTCCTATGCTTATCAGCAGGTTCAACGAAGCCCTAGAAGCAGAGGAACTGGTAGTTATCCCCTATACCGATGACATTCTCATCCGCCCTAGAAGCGGAGGAACTGGTAGTTATCCCCTATACCGATGACCTTCTCATCCACCCCCTTAACCGGGACCAGTGTTTCTAGATGTACTATAAACGGTCTGTCCACATTTGTACTTTTACTTATCTCTCCTTCACCGCCTCATGTTGACGAGGGCTATGCCTTCCATTCCTACTTATCTCTATGGACAGCCTCCTCCTTTCCGGGCTCACAGCCCCCATCCATAGTATAAATACTTGGCTGCATGTATCATAGCTCCTTAGCTAGATCTATGCTTAACAAGCCTATTTCTTGCCCAAGGGATCCCTCTAGTGTGAGATGGAGATTCTCTTTAACTCAGACTCACGCTAAAATGGTGTTCTCGAGCCACACGTAAAGTGCTCGCTACCCTTGTGCAGGAAAGCTATAGCGTTCCCCTACACAAGTATCGAACCACTACCTTGTTAAGAAAGGTATCGATCACACCTGTCTGTAAGGTGTCCATCAGGTATCTGTCAGGAGTCCGTCAGGAGTCCGTCAGGAGTCTGTCAGGTTTAAGCAAATCTAACACCTTTCGATACTTGTAACAAAAGATCTAGCTGAAACCTTCGACCTTGCTACCATGCACTGTCGCCCACCATTTCCTACCGACTACCCCAGTCCTCTGATGAGGACCAATCATACAGAGATCCAAGGATGGACTCTGCCTCATCCAAGGAAGAAGGAAGTAGCTCTGATGAGATCAAACTACAACAGGAACAAGAACTGCCCACCATTGCTGCACCAACCATCTCTCCAGACTAGATCATCCAGCGATTAGACGAAGGTGTCATCTCTACTGGACTAGCAAAACGACTCCTTGAGGAACAAGGAAGACATCTCCCAGATCGATATCTCCTAGACCCCGCCACCCCCCAACCCTCTAGCGCACGACTCCCTGCCCGACCTTCCCCCTCATCCTTCCCTGCACGACCGCGCAGAGAATCCATCAACCAAGGAAGATTCTGCATTCCTTCACCCCTACCCCCCCTTGACCCAGATATCGAAATGACCGATTCCCGAGCATGCACTAGTGAGCTCAAGGCAGGTCTCCCTGATGACTTCAGCAGAAAACCTGAACATGCCAAATGGTGGACAGCAGCCATGACGGCCTACTATGAAATGAACCCTGGCATCTACTCGGAAGATGCTAAGATCGCTACTGCTCTAAACAAAATGAGCAAGGGGCTAGGTTTATCATTCGCTGAATCATACTATGAGCAAATGATGGCAAAAACGATCCCAACTGACCAACAAAACTGGACTTCCTTTGTCAAGGAAGTACGAGATACCTTTTTCTCAAAAGACGGAGAAAAGGAAGCCCAATGAGAACTACGAAAGCTAGCAATGCCGTCCAGCCGACACCCCACCCTCGAGCAACTGGAGCATTTCATCTCCCAATATCGGCTCCTAGTAGCAAGGGCTAAGGATGTCTCAGAAGGAACCAAATGCGAAATCATCGCAGCAGGACTTCATCCAGACCTAATGGAGCGAATCACCTTCTCCGGGAAGGAACCAGAAACCCCAGACGCATGGATCAATCGCGCCAGGGAAACCTTCAGAGCAATCCAAAGAGCTAAGGATATCAGGGAGAGGAAATACATCGCCCCTGGAAGGACTAAAGATCCAAACGCAATGGATGTCGATGCAATCCGACTCTCCCCTACCGAATGAGCATGCCACATGCGCGAAAATAGGTGTTTCATCTGCCACAAGGTCGGATGTAACACCAGAAACCATCCCAACCACCCATGACCAAATCAAAATAAACCCCTTCCCAGAACCCCTCGAAAGGAACAAACCCGTACCACCGAAACGACAGAGAAAGATGAGGTAGATGAGTACATAAAAGAATTAAGAGGAAAGAAAGGAGTAAGGAAGGACGAAGTCCTCAGAGTGCTCAAAGAATGCTTCGCTGAAGAAGAAGAAACAATTGCACAACTCTCCACCAAGGATTTTTAGAAGGGGAACCTGCCACAGCGTCAGGAACCCCAGAATATCTCTCTGTACTAGTATCCTCCGAACAAAGATCAATAACAATCCCCATTTCGATCAACGTTCCAGAGAGAGAAACCGCTGAAACCATAGAAGCCCTTGTAGACTGTGGAGCGACCGGAAACTTCATCAGCACAAGAATCGCCAGAAAATTCTCCTTCCCCCTCATCCCCCTCAAGAAACCCCACCAAGCCATCAATGCTGATGGAACTACCAATGCCAAGGGAATCATCAAATACCAGACCACCTTGGACATCACCACGGACAAGGTACCAACCCGACACCAATTCCTGGTGTTAGGAAGCGAGAAACATGACATAATCTTAGGGATGAGCTGGCTCAGATGGGTCAACCCGACAATCGATTGGACAACTAACACCCTGTCCATACCAAAACAACCCGACCCCCTTGAGCAAAGATACCTATTAAGATATCTCGAGACCGACGGTGAAAATATGATCGAGGAAATCAGAAAGACCATGCTCAGTACTACTATTGCCCAAGAATCGGAAAAAATCGGAGATACCCTCCCATCAAAATTCGCCAAATACTCCTCAGTGTTCTCTGAAGAAGCAGCAAACTCCCTACCGCCCACTAGAACCCATGACCATCGAATTGATCTGCAGGAAACCTTCTTCCCCAGACGAGCCAAGGCCTATCCCCTGAACCCTACTGAAATGAAGGTATGATGAACACCTTCGCAACGGAAAGATACAGCCTAGTAAATCCCCCCAAGCATCCCCCTTCTTCTTCGTCCAGAAGAAGGATGGGAAACTCTGCCCTTGTCAAGACTACCAATACCTGAACTTGCACACCATCAAGAATGCCTACCCCCTCCCGCTCATCGGAGATCTTATCGACCAACTCAAGGGCTCATCCATATTCACCAAAATGGATGTACAATGGGGATATAACAATATACAGATCCACCCCGATGATCGATGGAAGGCTGCTTTCATCACCCCGTTTGGACTCTTCGAGCCCACAGTGATGTTCTTCGGGTTGTGCAACTCCCCCTCTACCTTCCAAGTGTTCATGAACGATATCTTCACTGATTACATTGCGGAAGGATGGCTCATCATTTACATGGACGACCTCCTCATTCATTCTGCTAACCAAGACGACCATGATAAAAGAACCCAAAAGGTCCTATAGAGGATGCTCGAACAGCATCTTTACCTCAAACTCTCAAAGTGCTTCTTTGATCAGAAACAAGTTGAATACCTAGGGATGGTAGTAGAACAAGGATCAGTCCATATGGATCCCAGGAAGCTGGACGCAATCAAGGAATGGAAATCGCCCACTGGAGTCAAGCAAGTCCGATTGTTCCTAGGATTTTGCAACTTTTACTGAAAGTTCATCCCCAATTTCTCCCACATCGCCCGACTGCTCATTGACTTAACCAAGAAGACCTGCTTATTTACTTGGGGAAAAGAGCAGGAAGCGGCCTTTTGACACCTCCAGAAACTTTTCCTCAACCAACCTGTCCTACTGATGCCCGACACAACCCGACCCTTCTTCGTCATGACCGACGCCTCCTGTTACAAGTATCGAAGAGTCGAGTGTCACTCGGTCCAGACGGACTTCCTGATGGACACCTGATGGACACCTGACGGACACCTGACAGACAGGGTCGGAAGCAGTATCGATACTTGTGTGGGGAACGCTAGTGATTCCTTGCACAAGGATAGTGAGCACTCAAGTGTAGCTCGTCGACACGAGGAGAGAGTGAGTCTGAGTTAAAGGGGTTTGTCTGTCTCACACTAGAGCGATCCCTTGGGCAAGAAATAGGCTTGTTAAGCATAGATCTAGCTAAGGAGCTATGATACATGCAGCCAAGTACTTATACTATGGATGGGGGGCTGTGCGCCCGGAAAGGAGGAGGCTGTCTGTCGAGATAAGTAGGAATGGAAGCATAGCCCTCATCAACATGAGGCGGCGAAAGAAAGATAAGTAAAAGTACAGATGTGGACAAACCATTTATGGTATATCTAGAAACGCTGGTCCTGGTTAAGGGGACGAATGAGAAGATCATCGGTGTAAGGGATAACTACCAGCTCCTCTGCTTCTAAGGCTTTGTTGAACCTGCCGATAAGCATAGGAAAAACTGTATCATTACCCCCTTCGTTCGACTGATTGTCCTCATCAGTCCCAAGCATAATCAGCATTGACTTTGTATTCTGTGGGATCGTAGTCAGAATTGAAGTCGACTCAGGGGAAAGTCGGGAGGGGTCGTTGAGGGCAAGAGTTGGGGAGATGCCCCGGGGTGGCGTGCAGGCAGTGTGAACAAATGAGCTGAGGACAATGTCGTCGGAGGTGGGATCGCTCTCCGCATTCCCAACAGGGAGGATGTCGGGCTCTGGAATGCCCCCCTCCATGTACATCTGAGAGAGGCGCTCGGTATATGGTGTGACCCCGTTGCTGTCAGCATCGCTGAGGTCGCTGTGTTGACTGAGCAGACTCCCCAGGTACGAGGGAACAAGAGGGTATGCCGGTACCAGCATTTCGGGGACTCTGGTGACGATTCTCCTGATTTGGGGGGATGGTGGAAGAAGAGGAGGTGGAGATCCCCCTCAGAGGAACCACATTGCTAGGCATTGCCTCAGCAGGTCAAGTGTGGGGGTCTGTTCCATCCCCTCCAGCATAAGGGTTATATCTTGCTCCAGAGCTACCTCCAGGTCGTGCAAAATCTGGGATCTCAGGGTGGGCAGAGTGGAGGCAGACCCATTCGTCTCTTCCGGGTTGGGCGAGGGATTGGACAAAGTTCCGGATGATGGGGTAGAGGTATATGGGGGGGATCTGGCGGACGATGTCAAGGAAGCCGAGATCCCAGAGGGAGAAGAGGAAGCTATCTCGCATGGCGAGGATGTGTTCGAAGAGCTGGGGGGAGTAGATTCGATGGTTGTCCGGATCGACAACATAGTTTTGGAGGGCAACATATCAGAGATAAGAGTTGGTGAGGCGATAGAGGGTGATGGAGGTGGAAAAGTCGAGAATATCTTCGAGGGCGTTGCTGGTGGAGGCCGACTCGAGGATGGTAGCGAATAGGGAGAGGATAGTACTGACAGGGAAGATTTGGAAGGCAAGGAACGGGGGAGGAGTGGGGGTGGGGGAACGGGGGTCTTCGACGGTGGGATAAGTTTCGGTGGGGAGTGCCTCATTGTTAACAAGGACAGGGGATGAAGGGGTGGAGCTGGTGGTCGACATCTTTTATCTGGGGAATCTGGGTTGTGGGACTAGAGTCGATGCCTTTTCTTATAAGCCCAAATGAGGGCCCATGCCCCGATCAGGTTTCGTTCCGGTTCCCAGATATTTTCGGAAGAGGGATATCCCTTCCATCGGATCAGATAGGACAGGTTCTTTGATCCCTGATGCGCCACTATCTGTTCCACTTCGTATTGTTCCTCTCTGGAGATAAGGTCAGGTGGGGGTCGTTTGTAATTCGGACCGTGTTCCGATGTCTCGATGTAGGGAGATAAGAGGGAGGCGTGGAAGATGTTGTGCATTTTCCAGGTCGGGGGGAGACGGAGTTCGTAGGTTATGGGTGATAAGACCTTTGTGATCGTAAATGGGCCTTCTCTTTTGGGAGCAAGTTTCTTCGACGGGTAGGGGGTGTGAAGGTTCCTTCCTTCCAGCCATACTTGGTCTCCGACTTTCCATGGTTTGAAGGTTGATTTGATCCGATCCTTCATCTTCTGAGCCACAAGGTTTCGGGCTGCCAGGGGTTCGTCCCTTGCCTTATCTAAGGTTTGCAACCTATTGGTCAGGGCCGGGATAAATGTTTGCCCGATCTGGGGGTAGGCTCGAGGTTCATATCCCATCATCAGGAAGAATGGAGAGTGTTTGGTGGCGGAATGCTGGGAGGAATTATGATGGAATTCCGTGAGAGGGAGGAAGGTATGCCATTTATCGGGTCTTCCTTCGCAGAAGATGCGGAGGTAAGTCTCGAGTTCTTGGTTGACGCATTTGGTTGCACCGTCTGTTTGGGGGTGATAAGCCGTTGAGAGTGTGACATCATATTGAAGGAGTCGGGAGAGTTCCAAGGCGAATGCTGAAGTGAATTGGGGTCCCCAATCGGAGATACATTTATCATGTAGGCCGAACCAGAGAAAGACCTTTGTGAAAAAGAGTTGAGCAACCCCTGCTGCATCGATATCCTTGGTGCAAGGGGCAAAGATTACCCCCTTTGTAAGCCCATGGTCGACCACGACCATGACGGAGTCAAAGCCATCAGAGGGGGGAAGGCTGGTGATGAGATCGACGGAAATGAGGGAGAAGGGGCGAGTGGCGGAAGAAGGAATAGGGGAGAGGGTGGGGACGGTGGGATGGGTGTCAGCCTTGTTGGCTTGGCAAGTGGCACAGCTGCGGACAAATCGGCGGACAAAGGTGGACAGGCCAGGCCACCAGTAGTCGTGAGACAAGAGATCGAGGAGGTGGAGGTGACTGCCGTGGCCCCCAGCGGGGGAGGAGTGAATGGAGGAGACCAAGGCAGCGCGCTGCTCGGGGGGAACATACAAACGGCCCTGGAAGTAGAGGCAATTGTCGGCGAAATGCCAGTCCGCAGGGCGCGCACGGGGGAAGAGGGAATCCTCAGAGGCCATAGCGTCGAGGGCCTTGATGACAAGGGGGTCAGACGGAGAAGAAAGGGCAATCTTCTGGGCTAGGGCAAGGTCAATGGCATTGATGAAGAGATCGTTGGGGAGGAGAGTGGTATTGTCATTGTCATGTGAGGTATCCACCTCGTCCTTGCGGGAGAGGGCATTGGCGGGGCCCATAGATGTCCCGGGCAGGTGGTGGAAGGACAGGTCGAAATCCTGGAGGAATAGCTGCCATCGGGCGTGACAACGGGATAGTTTGTGGGGTTCCTTGAAATATAGAAGATTTTTGTGATCAGTGAGGATCGTAACCGAGTGTTCAGTCCCTTGGAGGTAATGTCGCCATTCCTTGAGTGCTAAAATGACACCGAGGAGCTCCTTATCGTAGATGTCATACATAGTTGCGTTCAGCCGGGGAGAGAGTGGAGGATCGGTAGGCGCAGGGGTGGAGATCGCCGTTTGCATCTTTTTGCATCAGGATGCCACCAGTAGCAGTAAGGGAGACATCGGTCATGATGAAGAAGGGTCGGGTTGTGTCGGGCATCAGTAGGATGGGTTGATCGAGGAAGAGTTTCTGGAGGTGTCGAAAGGCCGCTTCCTGCTCTGTTCCCCAATCGAATAGGCGGGTTTTCTTGGTTAAGTCAATGAGCGGTTGGGCGATGTGGGAGAAATTGGGGATGAACTTCTGGTAAAAGTTACAAAAGCCCAAGAACGATCGGACTTGCTTGACCCCAGTGGGCGACTTCCATTCCTTGATGGCATCCAGCTTTCCAGGATCCATGTGGACTGATCCCTGTTCTATCACCATCCCTAGGTATTCCACTCGCTTCTGATCAAAGAAACATTTTGAGAGTTTGAGGTAGAGACGTTGTTCAAGCATCCTTTGTAGGACCTTCTGGGTTCTTTCATCGTGGTTGTCTTGGTTAGTGGAATGAATAAGGAGGTCGTCCATATAAATGATGAGCCATCCTTTTGCAATGTAATTGGCGAAGATATCATTCATAAACACTTGAAAGGTAGAAGGGGAGTTGCATAACCCAAAGAACATTACTGTGGGCTCAAAGAGTCGAAACGGAGTGATGAAAGCAGCCTTCCATTGATCATCGGGGTGGATTTGTATGTTGTTATATCCCCATTGTATGTACATCCATTTTGGTGAATATGGATGAGCCCTTGAGTTGGTCAATAAGATCCCCAATGAGCGGGAGGGGGTACGCATTCTTGATGGTGTGCGAGTTCAGGTATCGGTAATCTTGACAAGGGCAGAGTTTCCCATCCTTCTTCTGGACGAAGAAGAAGGGGGATGCTTGGGGGGATTTACTAGGCTGTATCTTTCCATTGCGAAGGTGCTTGTCAATGAATTCCTTGGACACCTTTGTTTCGGTAGGATTCAGGGGGTAGGCTTTGGCTCTTCTGGGGGAGAAGGTTTCCTGGAGATCGATTTGATGATTGTGAGTCCTAGTGGGCGGTAGAGAGTTTGCTGCTTCTTCTAAGAATACGGAGGAGTATTTAGCGAATTTTGATGGGAGGGTGTCTCCGATTGTCCCAGATTCTTGGGCTATGGTAGTACTGAGCATGGCTTTCCTGATTTCCTCGATCATATTTTCACCGTCAGTCTTGAGGTATCTTAGTAGATATCTTTGCTCAAGGGGATCAGGTAGTTTTGGTATGGACAGGGTGTTGGTCGTCCAGTCAATTGTCAGGTTGACCCGTCTGAGCCAGTTCATCCCCAAGATTATGTCATGTTTCTCACTTCCCAACACCAGGAATTGGTGTCGAGTTGGTACCTTGTCCGTAGTGACGTCCAGGGTGGTCTGGTACTTAATAATTCCCTTGGCATTGATAGTTCCATCAACGTTAATGGCTTGGTGGGGCTTCTTGAGGGGAATGAGGGGATAGGAGAATTTTCTGGCGATTCTTTTGCTGATGAAGTTCCCGGTTGCTCCACAGTCCACAAGGGCTTCTATGGTTTCAGCAGTTTCTCTCTCTGGAACATTGATCGAAATGGGGATTGTTATTGATCTTCATTCGGAGGATACTAGTACAGAGAGATATTCTGGGGTTCCTGACGCTGTGGCAGGTTCCCCTTCTAAAAATCCTTGGTGGAGAGTTGTGCGATTGTTTCTTCTTCTTCAGTGAAGCATTCCTTGAGCACTCTGAGGACTTCGTCCTTCCTTACTCCTTTCTTTCCCCTTAATTCTTTTACGTACTCATCTACTTCCTCTTTCTCCGTTGTTTCGGTGGTCCAGGTCTGTTCCTTTCGAGAGGTTCTAGGAAGGGGTTTGTTTTGATTTGGTCATGGGTGATTGTTACAAGTATCGAAAGATGCAAGGTTTCTTGACGGACACCTGATGGACACCTGACAGACACCTGACAGACACCTGACGGACACCTGACAGACACCTGACGGACAGGTATGTCTGATATCCCCTTATTAGGGCAGTGGTTCAATACTTGTGTTTTGGAACACTGTAGCTTTCCTACACAAGGATAGCGAGCACTCAAGTGTAGCTCGAGGACACGATGAAGCGTGAGTCTGAGTTAAAGAGAGTCTCCGTCTTGCACTAGAGATCCCTTGGGCAAGAAATATGCTTGTTCAGCATAGATCTAGCTAAGGAGCTATGGTACATGCAGCCGAGTATTTATACTATGGATGGGGGCTGTGAGCCCAGAAAGGAGGAGGCTGTCCGTAGAGATAAGTAGGAATGGAAGGCATAGCCCTCATCAACATGAGGCGGCAAAGAAGAGATAAGTAAAAGTACAGATATGGGTGGACCGTTTATAGTACATCTAGAAATGCTGGTCCCGGTTAAGGGGACGGATGAGAAGGTCATCAGTATAGGGGATGACTACCAGTTCCTCCGCTTCTAAGGCTTCGTTGAACCTGCCGATAAGCATAGGAAAAACCCTATCATTACCCCCTTCATTCGACTGATCGTCCTCATCAGTCCCAAGCATAATCTGCGTTAACTCCATATCCAGCAGGGTCATAGTTGGAATCAAAGTTGACTTGGGGGAAGGTGGGGAGAGGTCGTCGAGGGCAGGAGTTGGGGAGATGCCCCGGGGCGGTGTGCAGGCAGTGCGGACAAATGAGCTGAGGACAATGTCGTCGGAGATGGGATCGTTCTCCGCATTGCCAGCAGGGGGGGTGTTGGATGTGGGAATGCCCTCCGCCATGTACATCCGAGAGAGGCGTTCTGTATATGGTGTGACCCCGTTGCTGTCGGCATCACTGAGGTCACTGTGTTGACTGAGCGGGCTCCCCAGGTATGAGGGAACGAGAGGGTACACCGGTACCGGCATTTCGGGGACTCTGGTGACGATTCTCCTGACACGAGGGGAGGGTGGTGGGAGAGGAGGTGGGGATCCTCCTCGAAGGAATCATGTTGCTAGGCATCGCCTCAGTAGATTGAGTGCGGGGGTCTGTTCCATCCCCTCCAGCATAAGGGTTATATCTCGCTCCAGAGCCACTTCCAGGTTGCACAAAATCTGCGATCTCGGGGTGGGCAGAGTGGAGGCGGGCCCATTCATCTCTTCCAGGCTGGGCGAGGGATTGGATGAAATTTCTAATGATGGGGTAGAGATATACTGGGGGGATCTGGCGGATGACATTGAGGAATCCAAGATCCCAGAGGGAGAAGAGGAAACTATCTCGCATGGTGAGGATGTGTTCAAAGAGCTGGGGGGAGTAGATGCGGTGGTTGTCCGGATTGACGACGTAGTTTCGAAGGGCGACATAACCGAGGTAAGAGTCGGTGAGCCGATAGAGCGTGATGGAGGTGGAGAAGTCGAGGATGTCTTCGAGGGCATTGCTAGTGGAGGCCGATTCGAGGATGGTGGCGAAGAGGGAGAGGATGGTACCTATGGGGAAGACCTGGAAGGCGAGGAACGGGGAAGGAGTGGGGGAGCAGGAGTCTTCGACGGTGGAGTAGGCTTCTGTGGGGAGTGCCTCGTTGTTAACGATGACAGGGGACAAGGGGGTTGAGTTGGTGGCCGACCTCTTTTTATCTGGGGGCTTGGGTTGTGAGATCAGAGTCGATGCCTTTTCTAATAAGCCCAGATGAGGGCTTTTGCCATGATCAAGTTCTGTTCTGGTTCCCATGTATTCTCGGAAGAGGGGTATCCTTTCCATCGGATCAGGTAGGACAGGTTTTTTGATCCCTGATGTGCCACTATCTGCTCCACTTTGTATTGTTCTTCTCTGAAGATAAGGTCAGGTGGGGGCTGTTTGTAATTCGGGCCATGCTCCAACGTCTTGATATAGGGAGATAGGAGGGAGGCGTGGAAGACATTGTGCATCTTCCAGGTTGATGGGAGATGGAGTTCATAGGTTATGGGTGATAAGACTTTCATAATCGTAAATGGGCCTTCTCTTTTGGGAGCAAGTTTCTTAGACGGATAGGGGGTGCGAAGGTTTCTTCCTTCCAGCCATACTTGGTCTCTGACTTTCCACAGTTTAAAAGTCGAGTTGATCTGGTCCTTCATTCTCTGAGCTGTGAGGTTTTGGGCTGCCAGGGCTTCGTCCCTTGCCTTATCTAAGGTTTGCAATCTATCGGCCAGGGCTGGGATGAATGTTTGCCCGATCCGGTGGTATGCTCGGGGTTCGTATCCCATCATCAGGAAGAATGGAGAGTGTTTGGTGGCGGAGTGCTGGGAGGAGTTATGATGAAATTCTGCAAAAGGGAGGAACGTATGCCATTTATCTGGTCTTCCTTCGCAGAAGATGTGGAGGTAGGTCTCCAGCTCTTGGTTCACGTGTTCGGTTGCACTGTCTGTTTGGGGGTGATATGCCATTGAGAGGGCGACATCGTATTGCAGGAGTCGGGAGAGTTCCAGGGCGAATGCCGAAGCAAATTGAGGTCCCCGAGCAGAGATACATTTATCATGTAGGCCGAATCGGAGGAAAACTTTTGTGAAAAAGAGTTGAGCAACCCCTGCTGCATTGATATCCTTGGTACAAGGGGCGAAGATTACCCCCTTCGTAAGCCCATGGTTGACCACGACCATAACAGAATCAAAGCCGTCGGAAGGGGGGAGGCCAGTGATAAGATCGACGGAAACGAGGGAGAAGGGGTGACCAGCGGAAGAGGGAATGGGGGAGAGGGGGGGGGCGGTGGGATGGGTGTTGGCCTTGTTGGCTTGGCAAGTGGCACAACCCCGAACGAAACATCGGACAAAGGTGGACAGTCCAGGCCACCAGTAGTCATGAGATAAGAGATTGAGGAGGTGGAGGTGGCCGCCATGCCCCCCAGCAGGGGAGGAGTGGATTGAAGAGACTAAGGCAGCCCGTTGATCGGGGGGAATATACAATTGTCCTTGGAAGTAGAGGCAATTGTTGGTGAAATGCCAATCTTCGGGGCGCGTGCAGGGGAAGAGGGAATCTTCAGAGGCCATAGCCTCGAGTGCTTTGATGACGAGGGGGTCAGACGGGGAAGAAAGGGCAATTTTCTGGGCCAAGGCAAGGTCGATGGCATTAATGAAGAGATCATTGGGGAGGAGAGTGGTATTGTCGTTGTCATGCGAGGTATCTACTTCGTCCTTGTGGGAGAGGGCATCAGCAGGGCCCATAGATGTTTCGGGCAGATGGTGGAAGGACAGATGGAACCATTGCCACCGGGCATGACGACGGCACAGTTTACGGGGTTCTTTGAAATACAGAAGATTTTTGTGATCGGTGAGGATCGTAACCGTGTGTTCGGTCCCTTGGAGGTAATGGCACCATTCCTCGAGTGCTAAAATAACACCAATGAGTTCTTTATCGTAGATGTCATAGTTCTGCTCTGCTGGGGAGAGGGTGGAGGATCGGTAAGTGCAGGGGTGGAGATCACCATTTGCATCCTTTTGCATCAGGACGCCACCAGTGGTGGTAAGGGAGGCATCGGTCATGATGAAGAAGGGCCAGGTTGTGTCGGGCATTAGGAGGACGGGTTGGTTGAGGAAAAGTCAC
>JBBPKG010000665.1:0-15053 GCA_038089115.1 Fistulinella cinereoalba | reverse complement strand
GAGGAAGAGGATGAGGAAGATGTAAACAATGACGAAGGCGAAGACGAGAAGAACGAGGAAGAGGAGGAGCCCTCCCTCAAGTACGAGAGACTACATGGTCCTGTCAATGATCTACTTAAGAAGGATTCAGCTTCCGCCGTTGCGGTTTCCGGCCAATGTCTGGTATGTCTAATGTCAATAGTTGGTGCGCCGAATCTCACTCTGGCCACAGGCCCTCGGAACCCATGGCGGCATCGTGCACGTGTTCAGTCTAGCCGGCGAGCGTATCAAGTCATTCAAGCCCCATCAAGCGTCTGTGAGCGACATTGGGATAGATGACACTGCTGACTTCGTTGCGACCTCCTCGATTGATGGTGGGAGGCTCCGTATCCTCCGACTCGATTTACTGATCAGCCAAGTTACTAGGACAGGTCGTTGTACACTCTCTATCTACCCCTGAGTCCTACGTTTTCGACATGAAACGACCCATACGCACTGTTGCGCTGGAACCCCATTTTGCCAAGAGGACGACTCGTGCGTTTGTATGTGGGGGTATGGCGGGTACTCTGGTTCTTCGCGAGAAGGGCTGGCTCGGCCACAAGGAAACGATTCTTCACTTGGCAGAGGGCCCTATATGGCATGTGCGATGGAAAGAACATTTTATTGCATGGGCGAATGACCTCGTAAGTCGGGTGCATTTCCTAATCATTTCAGAAACCTCACTCAATATTATTGCAGGGAGTCAAGATATTTGACACACAATCCCAGTCTCGTATCACCTTTATTGACAGACCCCCTAACAGCCCTCGTGCCGATCTTTTCAAGTGCACTCTGTGCTGGCAGGATGATTCTACATTACTCATTGCCTGGGCGGACTATATCAAGGTTGCGCGCATACGTTCGCGTCCTTCTGGCGCTCCTACCAAACTTGTACCCTGGGTAGTTGAGGTTACTGCCGCCTTTCAGTTGGACTGCATGGTATCTGGTATTGTCCCTCATTCAATAAGCACACAACACTCACCTACTGAGAATAATACGACCTCACCCGCTGCCACATCGACCTCGTTCTTGGTTCTTGCATACGAACCACCAGACACGTTCGGCGACGAGATGACGGATGATCGCGTTCGTCAGGCCCGGAAAACCGCAGAGCGCCCCGAATTGCGCATCATATCGCGTTCTGGCGAGGAGCTCACATCTGATGCCCTCAGTGTAACCAATTATCAGGCGTGGGGGTGTAACGACTATCTCTTAGCTGATGTCAATCCAGCTAGTGCCGATGGCGAGCGATGTTACGTGGTAGTCAGCCCCAAAGACATCGTCCTAGTGCGCCCGAGGGATTGCAAAGACCATATTGCTTGGCTTGTCGAACACAAGCGATACGAGGAGGCGCTGGATGCAGTGGAGATACTTGGGAAAGATGAACGTTCTAATACGTCAGACTCGAGGATAGATCCTGTCCAAATTGGTACTCGATACATAAAGCACCTTGTCGGTGAAGGTTTGCCTCCCATTACGCTACTTGTTGTTACTCCCTCACCTCTTACCCTTTGAAAGGCGACTTCGTCAAGGCAGCTGGGTTGTGTCCCAAAGTGTGCGGTCAAAATGTTCAGAAATGGGAAGAATGGATATTTGTATTTGCACAAAAATATCAGCTGCAAGTACGCCGGGATCCATGAAATCGCGAGAGCAGCTGACTTAGGTTTTCAGGCAATTATTCCATATGTCCCAACGGTGGGCCCACAGCTTGGACACATGGTTTACGAAATGGTGCTTGGCCATTTTTTGAGTCATGATAAACAGGTCAGCATACGTTGATGGATGCTGCAGCTCTCTGTACCCACTCTTGCCCCCCCAGGCCCTGCTTCGTACGCTCAAGGAGTGGCCAAATTCGATATATGACATTCCCGCTGTCATTGTTGCAATTCATTCTGAACTAGAAAGGATCCCATCATCCTCTTCCCCTTCAGGGCCATGGCAATCAGGTGCCATCCTGTTAATGGAGTGCCTTGCTGATTTGTGAGCACTTATATATATATATATATAATTCTGATCCCCATTGTCCAGATATACAGCGAACCGGCAATATGGCAAAGCCTTGCCATTTTTCTTACGGCTACGGAGACCAATTGTCTTCGACCTCATCCGAGAGCATAACCTATTTACTGACGTCCGCGACCAAGCACTCCTTCTGGTGGAATTTGACCAAGAGCTCAACGAGAAACGTAAGCAATATGGCAATGAAACATCTCTGAGCCAAAGTGAGGCAATCACGTTACTCGTGGATCACACGCATTCAATACCGGTGTGAACATTTGCTCTCGCCATCTAATGAACCTTCACCTATGTGTTGTTAGGTGGGACGCGTTGTGCAGCAATTACAGCCTCGGCCACTTTATCTCTTCCACTATCTGGACGCCTTGTTCAAAAAAGATCAGCAACTAGCATCTGACTTCGCAGATCTCCAAGTAACGCTTTTTGCTGAACATGCGACGTCAAGATTGATCGAGTACCTGAGGGCAAGTAATTTCTACAGTCTCGAGGGGGTGAGCATGTCTTGTATTGTTGCCGT
This sequence comes from Fistulinella cinereoalba, assembly GCA_038089115.1. Taxonomy (NCBI): domain Eukaryota; kingdom Fungi; phylum Basidiomycota; class Agaricomycetes; order Boletales; family Boletaceae; genus Fistulinella; species Fistulinella cinereoalba. The sequence continues at coordinate 12,502 of JBBPKG010000665.1, read as the reverse complement.
GCAATGTTAATATTCTTCTAGGCATACAGCATTTGTAAAAGCCGTGATTTGGTACCTGAGATGGTTTTCCTTCTCGGCCGAATGGGTAATAACAAGAAAGCGTTGACACTTATTATTGAACGCATTGGCGACGTACAGCAGGTATTATACAGACTTTTACTGTGACAACACCCCTTGAAAAGTGATATCTCTAGGCCATCGAGTTCGCTAAGGAGCAAAATGATGATGATCTTTGGGAAGATCTACTGAAATATGCAGAGACAAGGCCGAGTATGTCGGGTTGCCACATTGTCGGATACCTCGCTGAGCACCATTGATAGCATTCATCCGGGGGCTGCTCGAAAACGTGGGTGCCGAAATCGACCCGATACGATTAATCCGTCGGATCAAGGATGGGCTCGAGATCCCGGGTCTCAAAGAAGCACTGATAAAGATTCTGCATGACTTTCAGTTACAAATTTCCTTGCTTGAAGGTTGTCAAGCAATCTTGAACTACGACTCCACAGGCCTTGCTTGCGTGCGCCAAAAGGGCCAGAACTCTGGTTTTTTCCTAGGTCGGGTCAACATTGGTCCCAAAGGTTTACTTCACTAATGGCCACTATAGCAAACGCTGTTTGTTTGCTGTGTGCCGAGCCACTACAGCGTTCCCCACAGGACCTATTACTCCTGTTCCTCTGCAGACATATTGTGCATGCGAACTGTTTGGATGACATAGGGGATCTACCGCGCTACGTTGAGAACAGTGTCGATACGAGTGTGCGCAGTCGACCAGCACACGAAGTGAGTGCCAAGATTGCATTGTAGGTCTCACGCATTTTGGTGTGCCAAAGTATGCTATAATGCCCCTGTTTTTTGGTCTAGTGCATCACTTGTATGGGGCAGGGTGCAGCATGGTTGCCCTGTATGTCATCAGAGGGGTGGAGAGCATGTAGGATGTGGCATGGTGAACAATACTTGACCTTGGCTATTGTGGATAATTCATTCTATACCCATTTTTTCCTGGTACTTGTAGGGGCTAGGTGTGAATTTTAATAATTGGAAATGATAAGAGGTCTTGATATTCTTTTCTAGCTGGGATTTCATATGGATAGCATTTATTATGTTTTGACTAAGTAGTAGAATAAAGAACAGACATTCAGTAATAAGTTGATGTTAGAACTGTATCTCTCTCTTTTGCACCCTTAGCCTGATGGGGCCTCTAGAGCTCATTGTAAGTTCTGAATATTCCCCAGTCTGGGGGTCAGAAGTCTGGGGCAACTTTGGTGGAGTTTGGACAGGTCCAGTGAACTCCAGGGTGGAGATGCAGGAGCTGAAGGGTAAGGTAAGATCAATAACAAGGGAGTGGACCAGAGATCTAAGCAATGGAGATGAGATGGAGTATGTAGTGGAGGGGTGTGGAATCAGCACAGAACTTATGTGTTGTGCCCTTGTAGGTTCATGTTCTATGTATTTAGGATTGAAGATGGAGATCAAAGGTCTGGAGGTAGATCATGTGATCAGGGGGAATAACAAAGTCTGAGCTGACTTTAGGAAGTGCCTGAGGGTGACTTCTGTAGGAGGGCAAACAACATCTAAAGAATGAGGGTGTAGATGACTAGAGAAATCAGAAGTCAAGTGAGCTCAGAGTATTACATAGAAAGAGGGTCATATGTAGAACATGAGTAGTGTCTAGATCCCTAATAGGCACTTCAAGTAGCCTAATTGACTTATAAAACTTGATCTGAGATATTAAGTGTGTTTGTTCAAGACCAGAGCACACTAGGAAATTCAGAAACTACACTTGATTGCATAGATCTAGCTGGAGTTCTACAGTACATGCAGCCTAATACTTATAGTACTGGGAGGTGGCTGTATCTAAGATAAGAGCAGCCTGGAAGGGGAGTGGCTATCCATGATGAGCTGGCAAATGAGTTATAACAGTAGAAATAGCTTTGATCATAAGCTAGCAAAATAGAAGTCTAATAATAGTACAAAAGGGGAGATAGTGTTACATTTTCTTTTGTTTATCTCTATTTTGTTTTATGATCAGACTTATTTCCTTTTGGCCAAAGCCTCCTCAGACTTCCTCATCGTCTTCAGCCTAACATCTAGTATGTTTTCCCTTATGTGACTATATTACTTAATCTTCAGATGATGTGTCCCTTGATGGTCATCTTTGATTACTCATTGTCCAACACTACCGCATTGTACAATTTATTTGTCATTTGTCATTTCTTTTCTGGCACTCATTGAGCTGGCCCTCAATGGCCCTCTCACCTTATATATAAGGCTCTCTACTTTCATTCATGTACTTTAGCTTGTGTTACGATTTCCTTTGTTTGCACTTATTTTGTTTTACAATCGGACCCATTTCCTTTCAGCCGAAGCCTCGCCACTCACCTTCAGCCTACGTCTTCGTACGTTTCCCACATACGTAATCATGCTTACACTTGTTTCCGATGCCATCGCCTTGATGTCATCTGTATTACTCACCCTTCAGATGACGTGTCCCTTGACAGTCATTTTTGCTTATGCATCATCCGATGACAGCGCATCATATGATTAATTTACCATTGGACAATTCCTTTTACATACTCATCGAACTGGCCTTCAACGGCCTTCTCTCTTCATATATAAACCGGCCTATTGCCGCTCATGTACTTTAACTTGTTTCTCCCTTGTACTTCCTTGCGAATACAAGACTACTTGTTCTCCACCACTCTCTTTCGGTGCGATCCTTGTCCCACCCTTGCTCGTTGTCAAGGGCAGTCCTTTGGATCCTACGTCGACTCTTTGTCGGCCAGATCAACTCCTTGGTCGACTTGTCGACGCTCCTCATGTTTCTGTCCCACAAGGGCTACGCTCCGACCTATCTGGTCGAAGTGTAACAAAAGAAACAAGTTCCTTGACCACGGCGAGTATCATCCTCAGCCGCCCCCATCATCATTGATCCCCCGTACCCAACGGGTCCCTCGAGGGCTACCGCTCGCCAGCGAAGCCAACAACTCCTAGAGTCGACGCGCACTCCATCTGGAGCAGAGCCGACTATCTCCTCGTCACAGTCGCCGATCACTCCAACAGGAGCAGATCCGACTTCATCTCGTACCCCTGGACAACATATCACCGACTGGTTAAGAAGGGATACAATCGTCAACTCCTCTGGTCCTTCAGACTCTGATTCTGAAGACATACCCACTGACCCCGACGAACCTATCATTGAAGAAACTCCTGAGGCGCGTGATCTTTCGTCGCACCTATCCTTCGCACTCTCCATCCCGAGAGAACCAACGCCGCCTAGTCCACCCCTTCGGCCACAGCCAGGACGACTTTTCAGAACTCCCCCTGCAAACCCTAAACCCAAGACATCTATGTCTTCCTCCTCGAAACCCACCGAACTCCGCCTCGGCACTCCCGCCGAATACAACGGAACCCCCGCGAACGCAATCCGATGGTTGCGTACTGTTCAGATGTACCTGGCTGTCAACCAGGACGTCTACAACACTGAGACCAAACAAATCGCTTACGCCCTCTCATACATGAAGAAGGGCACCGCCGTCACGTGGGCCGCTAACTTCAGCGAGTCCAAATTCTCATCCCTCTCCGCAGGCGCATCTCTCTCTCTAGGGAAATGGGCCGACTTTGAGAAAGACTTCCAGGCCGTTTTCAAAAGCTCGGAAACCAAGAATGACGCCCTCGCATGGCTCAATAAAACACGCATCTACGAGGACCGCCAGGGTAGATATAACCCTGCTCTCCAACGATATATTACCGAGTTCAAGAATAAAGCAACGCTCTCGGAAATCAAGGAGGACAATGTCCTCATCAATTTCTTCGCCATGGGAATGCCCTCCTCTCTGATGGAGTGCATCCATTCCCTTGAAAAAGTTCCCGACGATATCTCCGGATGGTACAAAAAAGCCATCAAACTCGCTGCCCTGAAAGAAAGGGCACTTGATATCTCGACTTGACGTAAGGGGAACACATATGTTACCCCTTCGAGCTCCCGCTTCCCCGCTCCCGCCACCAGAGACCCCGACGCCATGGACGTTGACGCAATCAGAAAGCCGAAGAAGCTGACTGACAAAGAACGCGAAAGGTGCAGAAAGGAAGGGCTTTGCTTCAAGTGTAGGAAGAAAGGCCACAACTTGGCTAACTGCCAAGTAAAATTCACCAATGGTCCCCCTCCGGTCCCACCAAAAGACGTTCATCAAACGACGAGTAAGATCGAAGAAGTGCCCACCGACGACGAAAGAGAAGTCAGCCAGGTCGGCATGGATTTTTAAACAGGAGAACGCCCACAACGCACGTTTCTCCTTTAACCTCTGTACAATGTAACACGGTGCAACCTATAGCAATGAAAGCAATGGAAATCCCTATAACTTTGCTTCGCCCATGTGGAACTGTCAAAGCCGTCGCCGCCTGTGCCCTCATAGACTCTGGCGCACAAATCTCTTGTATCGACTGGACTTTTGTCCAGACCCATGATCTTCCCTGCCACCGCCTCGAGAAACCCATCATTGTCTGAAACGTTGATGCCACTACGAACCAATCCGGATGCATCAAGTTTACCACCGACCTCTGGGTAAACGTCAACGGATATACTTGCAAACAGACCTTCCACATCATGAATTGCAGAAAGGAATCTGTTATCCTCAGCCTCCCGTGGCTCATTGCAGCCAATCCAAAAATCGACTGGAAAGGTCGACTCCTCACCATTCCCGAATCGACGGATCAAACTGCCGACCTCCTTGCAGCCCACGAAGAAGTCAAACGAGAGGTTCACAAAGCATACGAACGCCTCTTGAAACCAAACATACCTCCGAAACACAAAGCCGTCAATGCCATGGAGCACAAACATCTCTTCCACTATCTTGGACGAGAAGAAGATGATTTCTGGTGTGCCCGCATGTCCTTGGCATGGTGCATGTTGATGAAGAAACCCTGCAAGACCCTTAGCAGGACGGTCCTTGCGAACAACCACTTCATCCCGAACCCCATGTTCTCCTGTTGCGCCCTTACCACCTCCACTGACCTTGCTATCGAAGCGTTGGCCAAGAAGCAAGAAATCATTCTCCCAGATGCCTATAAGGACTACCAGGATGTCTTTTCAGATGAAGACACTCCCCTTCCCCCGTCTCATGATTGCGATCACAAAATAAACCTCACTGAGGACTTTGTGCCGAAGATCGGCAAACTCTACCCTCTCACCCCCGAAGAAAAGAAAACCCAAGACGAATACTTGGACAAAAATCTAAAGAGTGGGAAAATCCACCCCTCGTCCTCGCCTCAAGCTGCCCCCTTCTTCTTTGTCAAAAAGAAAGATGGAAAACTTTGCCCCGTCCAAGACTACCGATACCTCAACAATCATACGATCAGAGACACGTACCCCCTCCCACTAATCTCTGACCTCCTCGATAAACTCAAAGATGCGAAGATCTTCACCAAGTTTGACGTACGATGGGGCTATAACAATATCTGCATCAAGGAAGGCCATCAATGGAAAGCGGCTTTCGTCACGACTAGAGGACTTTTTGAACCTGTCGTCATGCCCTTTGGACCAAAGAACGCACCCACAACATTCCAACAGTTCATGAACAAAGAATTTCGCGATCTCATCGCTGAAGGAAAGATCGTCATATACATGGACGACATCCTTATCTTCTCCCCCAATCAGACCACCCACGACGAAACCACCCGACGAGTCCTCCAATGAATGAGAGAACTCAACCTCCGCCTCCGCCTCCAAAAATGCAAATTCAATACATTGGAGGTCGATTACCTCGGAATGATTGCTCGCCCCGGCGAACTCGCAATGGATCCCATCAAACTAGAAGGGATCGCATCTTGGCCTAACCCACAGAAGGTCAAAGATGTTCGTTCTTTCCTCGGATTCGCCAATTTCTACCAGCGATTTATCCCTCACTACTCTGATGTCGCCTGCCCGCTCCTTGACCTAACAAAAAAGGATCATCCTTGGTCTTGGACGCCATCCTGTCAAAATGCCTTTGACCAACTAAAACAGGTGTTCACCTCCTCCCCAGTCCTCCGCCTGCCAGATGTCTCACGACCCTTCGCCATCGCAACTGATGCCTCAAAGTATGCCACTGGTGGCATCCTCCTCCAAACCGACACCAACGGCGATTGGCACCCCTGCTCCTACTTATCGCAGACGTTCTCCGTGGCAGAACGAAACTACGATATCTACGATCGCGAACTCCTCGCGGTCATCCGTGCTCTCCACGCGTGGCGCCCCTATCTCCTGGGCTCCGCCCACCCGGTCCAGGTCTTCACCGATCATAAAAACCTCACTTATTTCAAAGCCCCCCAGAATCTTAATCGGCGTCAGGCTCGATGGCTCCTCGACCTCGCCGACTATGAGTTAAAGATGATCCGTGTCCCTGGCTCCCAACTCTCTGCTCCGGATGCCCTCTCTCGTTGCCCCAACCGTTGTCCCAACGACTCCTCCGACAACACAGCCATCACCCTCCTTCCCCCGTCCCTCTTCGTTAATCTCATCGATACTGTGTTCCGCAACAAGATCCAATCCGCCTCTGCTGGTGACCCCCTCGTCCTCCAGTCCCTCCAATCTATGGACGCATCCCATCCTACCTTCCTCCATTCCCGCACTTCCGACTGGCAATACAAAGACCAGACCCTCCTCTACCAGGGGCGCCTCTACATCCCCCCTGACCTCCACCACAACGTCCTTACCCACTGCCACGATCACCCTTCCGCCAGCCATCCTGGTTTTCTGAAAACATGCCAACTCGTCGCCTCTGAGTTCTGGTGGCCTGGCCTGGCCTCCTACATCCACTCCTACGTCTCCAGCTGTGCTATCTGCCAGCAAAATAAAACCAACACCCACCCTACTACCCCACCGCTCATCCCCATTTGTTCCTCCTGCTCCCGCCCCTTCCAACAGCTCTCCTGCGACCTTATCACCGACCTCCCCACCTCCGCCGGCTTCGATGCCTTATTGGTCGTGGTCGACCACAGGCTTACAAAGGGGGTAATTCTCTGCCCCACAAACAAAACGGTCACCGCCGAGGGAATCGCAACCCTCTTCTTCGAACATGTCTACAAGCACTACGGCCTGTATGACAAAATCATCTCAGATTGAGGCCCACAATTTGCATCAGCGTTCGCTAAAGAACTCGGACGCCTCCTCAATTACAACCTCGCCCTGTCAACCGCATACCACCCTCAAACCGATGGCGAAACAGAACGGGTCAACCAAGAAGTAGAAACATACCTTTGCATCGTATGTGGACATTACCCAAGCACATGGACCGAACACATAGCCAATGCAGAGTTCGTCCACAATCATCGCCCCCATTCCGTCACAGGAAAATCCCCGTTCTATCTCACGATGGGCTACGAACCCTTAGCCCTACTCACACCGACAAAGAAAACTGACGTACCTGCCGTCGAAACCCGTCTCCAAAAACTCGTCGCTGCCAGGGACGAAGCTCTCGCAGCCCACGAACTCGCTCGCCAAACTATGGCATCACGTTCCCTCCGATCTTTTAAACCCTTCAAGGTTGGCGACAAGGTGTGGTTAGAAGCCCGCAATCTGAAACACCTCGTTGCCAATCCAAAATTTGCCCCGAAGCGAGAAGGCCCCTTCACCATCACGAAGGTTCTTTCCGCAGATGCATATCAAATACGAACCCCTGCAGCATGGAAGATTCACAATGTGTTCCATGCTTCCCTCCTATCGCCCTATCGTGAAAATGCCGTCTACGGCGAAAACTTCCCGAAGCCACCCCCAGAGTTAATAGAAGGCGAAGAAGAGTATGAAATTGAAAAGATCGTACGACATCATGGAGCCCCGTCCTCCCACTCCTTCCTGATCCGATGGAAGGGCTATACAGCTGAAGAAGATTTGTGGGTTGCCGAGCGGGATTTGAAACACGCAAAGTCCGCCCTCCAGGACTATAAAAACCGCCACCCCTCTGCCTTCCCTCCCTCTCAGCAACCCATACGTCGCTAACAACCCACAATGTCTTCCGTCACCAACACCATGTCATCCATTTCTTCCATCATCGACACCCCTTCTCGTTCCTCCTCTCGTCCCCATACCCCTGTCGTCACCCTTGAAGCCATCGAACGTGCCAGAGTCGCTACCCCAGAACCCGTTGTCGCTGCCGATGTTCCCATTGCTGCTCATGTCCTCCAGCGCCCCATCACGCCCACCACCCGCCTCATGGTCTATGACGACCTGCTCCTGCAGCCTCACTTTGCTCGGGCCCTCTCCTGCCATATGGATGCTGAGTCCATCGTGGACTCCTTGTATGCTGCCTATCTTCATGCCCATGAGTTGATCACCACGGCCACAGAGATGCAGAAATCCAGGATTGCCGGAGTCGCCCTCCATGGGTACATCATCGAGCGAAAACAAAGGGCAGTGTTAGACAACCTCATTACGGCCATGCATCAGATGGACCTCATGTCGTTCTTTCTCGATGTCGAACGCGTCATCAAAGAAACCGCCCACCAACATGCCCTCCTCACCGCCAAACCCCTTGTCGAACGCCTTACGTCCCCACCTCGCTCAGACCATAGCTCCCCAGCTCCTGTCCCTACACCCTCCACCACCTCTGCATCGATCCATACGGAAGAAGAACTCGTGTACCAAGCAGCCGAAAAGCGGCATGTCGAAGACGAAGGACATATCATCCTCACACCGTCACACCCACGCTACCTGGAGAGCTGCCATCAATGTCATCGACTCGGACATTTCCATCCCCATTGCGCCCTCTACCAATGCCCTTTCTGCCGGAAATGGGCCCCCGGACACAAACAGAGTCGCTGTCCAGTCAACAAGTCTGCTCCTCCACGCTCTCCTCCACGGCCCATTGTCTCCTCCTCATCCTCGTCCTCCTCTGCACCCCTGTCAAGTCCAGTCCCTCTGGGTCGGACTCCGAGCAGTTCCGGACAAGTCCGGGCTAGGAAACTGAGGATAAGTGCAAGGGTGGACCGGAGTCCAGCGGAGATGTAACGGGAGTGACCTAGGTCGATTCGGAGTTGTGAGGACTCAGCGCAAGACGTATGTGTCGCGCTCTTGACGAGGTCCGTCCTCGGGATCACAGAGTTCAGAGGTAGAAGTGGAGTTGCTTGGGCGAGTGACAAGGAGGGTGACAAAGTCGATATACGAACTGAGGTACATACAGGAGGTAGCGAGGATTATATACAGAGGAGTAGTACGTATGTAGAATGTATCCAGAAGCGGAGTACACCAGAAGGCGGGGAGAGACTGTGCTAGGTACCAAAATGATTCCGGAGCCAAAGGGAGCCGGAACAGCATTAGACTAAGCAAAGGAACAGGAATGCAATGGAGAAGAACGTAATAACGATACCGGGTACTACCTATAGCCGGAGCCGCGCTGCGTACGTGATCATGGGAGTCCAAGAGGTCCGAGAGGTCCGAGGGCGGAGGCGTGATGGTTATGGCACGATGATGCGGGAGTGGCCGGAGGTGCGCGGAGCTGGCCGGAGGGGACCGGAGTCGGTCAGAGGTACGGATATGACAGTGCCCCCCCATTAAGGCCGAGCCCTCGAGGCCTATGGTGCGAGGAGCATGGTAGGGTGGAAGGCAATGGCCCACTGTCTGTCCGAAGAGGCCAGCGAGCCCCTGTGGACAGAACAAAGCGGAGTTAGTGGCTTCGTGACGGAGCTCCCACTTAGGCGGCGGAGTTTTAATGGCCACTCGGAGTATAAGTGCAGGGACTTCGGACGGACTTTTCCCATTCGACTTCTTTTGCTACTGCCACCATGAATCCTACCGACCCGACCAAACAAGAGATCCGCACCCTCGAGCGTCGGCTTGCGGAGGTGCGTCAGCGCCAAGCGGAGGAAGCAGAGCGATGCGAGCGAGAGGCGAGAGCGGTGCGGGAGGCGGAAGAGCGTGCGTGGCAGGAGGTGGAGGAGCGGCGTCGCCAGGCGGAGCTGCGACGGAAGGCGGCGGAGGAGCGCACGAAGAAGGCGCAGGAGGAAGTGGAGGTGAAGGTGCGGGCAGCGGCCCCGAAGGTGCATACTGCGGATATCGTCTAAAAGGCGTCAGAGCTAACTAATGAAAACAGGAGACGATTGAATTAACAGATATGGAGGAAGAGGAAAGAGGAAGAAAAAGGAAACGGAAGACGAGGGGAAAGTTGAAGGCGACGACAGAGGAGCCGTGCGAGCAGTGCGCGGAGAAGGAGCTCGATTGCGAGCCACCCCCGGCCGGATCGAAGGGGACGTCGTGCAAGGGGTGCGCGACGGCGCATGTCGAGTGCCGGAGAGGTGGAGCGGAGGAGGGATTGCCACGCGGAGGTGATCGGAGGAAGCGGGCGCGACCGGTGGTAGAGATCCCAGTCGCAGGGTCGTCGAAACAGGCAGGGTTGGCGGAGGCCAGCCTGCGTACTGCGGAGGCAACACTTCGGGTACTGGCGCAGATGAGCACGACCCTGGAGTGCATCGCCAAGACTGCGGAGGGGAAGAGGGAGGTAACGGAGACAGGAGTACAGGCAGGGGTCCTCCGGCAAGGGGCCGGAGTACAAACGGAGGTAGCTGAAGAGGAAACGGAAGTGCCCCGGAGTTCGGAGGACTCGGGGTCAGAAGATGATGACGCAGACGGAGAGGAGGACGATGAGTAAGTACTGTACAGTAGTAGGCTTTTTCCTTTTGTTTTTTGTTTTGTATTCTATATCGTTTTTTTTTTTTTTTTTGATTGGAGGAAGAGATGAAATAGCGCGGAAGGAAAGAGCAGATAGGAGGAGACGGAAATAGACGGAATAGACGGAAAATATAGCGGAGAGATAGAGAAACAAATCTATGACGTAGGAAGGGGTCCGGGCTTTTCCGGATATTTTTGGTGGAAGTCTGAAACAAGGTCGGAGGCATGTCCCAACTCCGTGGCCAGGAGCCAGGAGGTTTCTTCATCAGTCCCTTCATATCCGAGCCAGCGGACCAAGTACAGGAGTTGGCAGTGATGCCTTCTCCGGTCGATCTTGGAGTCTAGAATCTCCTCGATCTCGTACTCGGGCTCCCCGTCAACTTCGACCGGAGGCGGCGGAGGCTGGACTCGGTTGGGAATGGTGTTCGGAGTTGCAGGCTCTAGCTGGGAAACGTGGAAAACGGGGTGAACGGATTTCATATTATCGGGGAGACGGAGGGTGAAGGAAACAGAACCCGGTTTAGCGATAATCGGGAATGGCCCGAGGTTCTTCTCTGATAGTTTCTTTGACGGCCGGGTAGACCGGAAGTACTTGGCCTTGACGTAGACTTGATCTCCGACGGCGAAGTCTGGGGCCGGACTTCGTCTGGCATCTGCTGGTCCTTGGTAGCGCTGTTGCGCTTCCAGCATTTCCGATCGGAGGTACTTGTGCAGGTCGTCTAGGTCGGCGACGTACTCGGAGGCTGCGGAGGAGGTTGGAGGCTTCTCGGAGTAGACGGAGAAGGTCGGGTTATAGCCCTTATTCGCGAAGAACGGAGATACACCCATAGTTGCGCTTGGAGCATTGTTGTATGCGAATTCTGCGAGCGGGAGTAGTTCCGCCCAGTTGTCCTGTTGGTAGTTAGTGTAAACACGGAGATATTGCTCAAGGGTTTGGTTAGTGCGCTCCGTTTGACCATCACCTTCCGGATGATGTCCGGAGGTGAAATGGAGACGCATGTCCAAGGCCTTACCCAGGGAGCGGAAGAAGTGGGATACGAATTCCGAACCCCTGTCGGAGGTGACATGGGACGGAACTCTGTGCTTGGAGAACACATTGATTAGGAACAACTTGGCCAACTCCGGAGAGGAGATGGTGTCGTGCGTTGGGATGAAGATGGCCTGTTTGGAAAGGCGGTCAACGACAACAAGGATAGAGGTGAAACCATCGGAGGAAGGAAGCTGCTCGATGAAATCCATGGAGATGGAATTCCATGGTTTCTCTGGTACCGGGAGTTGCTTCAGGAGGCCGTAGGGACGGTGTCGCGGAACTTTGGCGCGAGCACATGTCATGCAGGAGCTGATGAGTCCTTGACAAACGTCCGGAGATTAGGCCAGGTGTACTCCCATCGGATGAGAGCAAGCGTCCGGTTTTGTCCGAAATGTCCAGCGGTTGGGTGGTCGTGGAATGTGCGGAGTACGCGGAGTCGGAGATCTTGAGCGTTGGGGACATAGATGTGTTTGTTGCGGAGGAGTAGGCCCTCCAGAGATATTGACCAGCGGGGGTCGTCGGGCAGGTTGCTGATGAGGGGTGCAGTTACTGAGTCTTTTGGGAGGGCGGAGAGGATGTCGGAGCAGAGTTGGTCAAAGTCGATGAGTTGTGTGGTGCGGAGCACCAGATGTTCCAGGAATGAAGCCTGGAGGGACGACGCGAGTATATCCTATGGGGCAAAAATGGGACGGAGGTTGTCCGGATTAACGCGAGCGTAGTCCCCGCCCCCCTCTTTAGGGTAGACGTCCCATCGTCGAGTGAGGGCATCGGGTTTAGCTCCAAGCTTACCGGGGCGGTATCGGACCGCGAGATTAAATTGACAGAGGTACTCCGAC
>JBBPKG010000663.1:0-15064 GCA_038089115.1 Fistulinella cinereoalba | reverse complement strand
GTCGACTCATCTGTCTGCAGTCTACCATTGGCAGTTTCCCTCCATCTACCTGCAGTTTACTGCAGGTAGCCTCGTCAACTCCTCCCTCTATCTCTCTCTGTGGTACACTAGTACTGCTGGTAGCCTCATCAATTCTTCCCTTGTCTGTAGATTGTCCTTCCTGTGGAGAAGTCTCGCCAATCCTCCATTGTCTGTCCAGCGGGTAGTGTCATCGAGGCATGCTTGCCATCTCTGCCTGTGATATACCACGGGTAGCCCCCCATCCCTCTCTCCCCTCGTTCTCCGCATCTCCCAATGGTACCCCACGAGCAGCTTCATTAAGTTGCCCCCATTTTCCTGCAGTCTGCTGCTGCTTGAGTCACCCTCTTCTGCTCCCGTTTATCTGCTGCTATTAGGCATCATAGATCCCTCCACACATTCTTGTCTGTGGTCTACCATGGGCAGGCTCGTTGACTCGCCCCCATCCATCTGCAGGTAGATTCATGATCTGTCCCATGTATCTAGCGCCTGTGGTCTACCACGGGCAGCATCTCTGCCTTGTCTTCATTGCCCGTACCGCTACTTATTCATAGCTATGCCGCCCCATGGGTGGTTCTTGCCACTGTCATTGTCGGTAGTCCTTACAATTTCTTTGTGGTCTGCCGATGTGTCTCAACCACAATCTCGATTGTGCAAAAGTCATACACATTGTCTGAGTAAAGGAAGTACACTAATGGAAACAAAACATATGGCCCCCTGACTCCCTGGCGGAGTTATGGAGCATGCTGAGCAGAACAAAACCAAAAGAAAAGATGGAAAGGATGGCGGTAATAATGATAATGAACTTGTCAGACAACTTGTGTTTTGCCTGCAAGCATATTCAGTGAAAGCGGTATTTGGACCGAAAAGTGCACACCATGCAATTCCCCTTGCTTCCGAGACACACAGAAATCTTGCAGTTTCATGCGAGTGATTGCAGAAATGTATTGTCCCTTCACAGTAGTTGCTTCATTGGCATCAACAAAAGCATAGGTTTGACACAATTTGTGGACCTCTGACTTGCCAGCAACACAATGCAATGTGCTTGCACATTCTATGCACTGCTGGTCGGCAGCTGCTAGCCCTTCAGCAAATGCCTTCTTCTTTGCAAGTGCTTCTAGCATGTTTTTCTGGGTGACATCAGGATGCGGAAAATAGATGGTTGGTAGACTCTGTTAAGCAGTCTTTACTCATTGAAAAAAATACCATCGCAGATTACAGAACTGTACCAGTGATGCAACTGTATCTCAGAGAGCTTGATGGCAACAAGCAAGGGTATCTGAGGTACCTGTAACCGAGCCCTCTCCTACATGCTGAAACGGGCACCGGTATTTGCCCACACATCTCAACAGACTTAGTCATTTTTTCACTGACACTTTTATCTTATCTTTTGATCTTATCTTATCCGGCAAGTCCCAGACATCTTATCTTATCTTGGCTAGATCCGAGATCCGTTTATCTTATCTTCAGACTTCTAACCTGTGCAGCACCTAGGCCGAGCCTAGCACTCACAGCCTTTGTTCTACTTCCAGACCGAACCTAGACGGTTCTTTATGACATCATGGGCTAGACCCTATGACATCATGATGACGTATGCGCTTGCGCGTACACCCTATACCCAGAGTCGTATGATATTTATTCTACCTATGGCGTTTCTTTCTCTCTTCCCTCTTTCGTATGCTCACCATGCTCGCACGGACCATAGACACAACATGTACATACATGCCTAACGTATATAAACCCGGGCTCCAACCTCAATGGCTCCCCATCTTGGTTGTCCCTTGTCCTTGAACCTTCATTAGGGCCAGCCAAGTCTCCTCCTCCTCTTAGTAGTAAGCCTTTGGGTAGGAGTTATCGCTTGCATTATCCTTCAGCCGTTGGGTTTTGCTTTCGGACGTTGCGACTCAAGTTCGGTCGCTACACATGCAAGTTTGCATCGATCTGAGGCTTAATTGTAGGCCTGCCCGGCACAGGGAGCGAGGAATCCTCAGGGAATGAGGAAGAATAGTACACAAAAGGCTTCTTTGTGGTGCTCGACATGGTGCTGGCAGGAATGTGGTTGCGATTCACAGCCTCAGTAGAAGGGTTGTCATTTTATATTGATCAGAAAACTGTGACTAGTTGTGATATGTGACATTATGTAAATTTACATCCCCAAACTTTGTTTGAGGGTAGCAGAGGTCATGGCAAGCTATTTAATATCACTTGAAAAAAACAGGGCCTGGGGGAGTGCCTCCAGTCCCGAGCATGATCTCACAATATTGGATCATGACTTTGGGAGACGAGAAGTTTAGTGAAAATAACATAAAGGCACTAAGGAGTAAAGGCAAAGTATCACATTGTATGATGACTTGTAGTCAGGGAATTCCTACTACAAAGCCATTAGCTGAATAACGATTCCAGGACCCCGACTGAAACTAAGTGAGAAATGCATAAATATAGCAGGAAAGGATGTAAACAAGGTGATCAATGACACAATAGTACATCAAGTGGTAAAGTCAACAGCATCTAGCTCGACTAATTGCTCTAAAGCCTTTCGATGAGGCTCTTCCTCACTCACTGACATGATACTACTAAAGAAAGTGAGGATGCAGTCGTACTCCTCCACAATGGTTTCTACACGGACAGAGCAAAGTGTCGTCACACTGAACGCGAAAGTTCCCAGGCTGATGTCGCACATCTGGACAGAAAGCTATAGAACAAAGATGAGCGTAGAATTTGATACAAATCATAGACTTACCCAGGCGAGAACAAACACAACCTTCTCAAGGTTTTTACTGAGGACGGGACTGCATTCAACCCCATGCATGTTACAAGTATCCGACTTGTACTGGTGTGAGGTGACCTGCGAAGGACAGGGGTAACCTGCGAGGTGACAAGCGAGGTGACCTGCGAAGGACAGGGGTAACCTGCGAGGCGACGAGCGAGGTGACCTGCGAAGGACAGGGGTAACCTGCGAGAGGACGGCGAAGGACACTTGTATGGGGGAACGCTAGTAGCTCCTTGCATAAGGTCAGCGAGCACTCAAGTGTAGCTCGAGGACACGATAGAGTGTGAGTCTGAGTTAAAGAGATTCTCCGTCTCACACTGGAGTGATCCCTTGGGCAAGAAGTAGGCTTGTTAAGCGTAGATCTAGCTAAGGAGCTATGGTACATGCAGCTAAGTATTTATACTGGAGGATGGGGCTATGTTCGCCCAGAAGTGGAGTAGCTGTCCGTAGATAACAAGAATAGAGACATAGCCTTCATCACCATGAGGCGAAAGAGATAAGTAAAAGTACACAAAAAAGGGGGGAAAAGTACACTGTACAACCGTAAACGGTTTGTCTAGAATCGCTGGTCCCGGTTAAGGGGGCGTATGAGAATATTGTTGCAGTATGGGATAGCTACCAGTTCCTCTGGCTCCAAGGCCTCATTGAACCTGCCGATGAGCATAGGGAAAACTGTATCATTACCCCCTTCGTATGACTGATTGTCCTCATCAGTCCCAAGCGTAATCTGCATTGACGCCATACCCGGCGGGGTCATAGTCGGAGTCGATGTCGAGGCGGACGAGGGTTGGGAGGGGTCGACTATGGCAGGCATCAGGGAGATGACCTGGGGCGGTGTGGAGGCAGTGGGGACAAATGTGTTGAGGACAGTGTCGTCGTAGGTGGGATCGGGATCCGCACTCCCAGCAGGGAGGGTGTCTGGCTTGGGAGCTCCCCTGTCCATGTACATCTGAGAGAGGCGCTCGGTATATGGTGTGACCCCGTTGCTGTCTGCATCGCTGAGGTCGCTGTCCGGACTGAGAGGGCTCCCCAGGTATGAGGGAACGCATGGGTACTCCGGTACCGGCATTGCTGGGGAGAGGGTTACGGTTCTCCTGATCTGAGGGTGGGGTCGAGGGAGTGGGGGTGGGGACTCTCCGCGAAGGAATCTCGTTGCTAGACACCGTCGAAGTAGTTCAAGTGCCGGGGTTTGTTCCATTCCCTCTAGCATATGGGTTATATCGCGTTCCAGCGCCTCTTCCAGTTCGCGCAAGATCTGCGATTTCGGGGTGGGCAGAATGGAGTCTGGCCCATTCGTCTCTTCCGGATTGGAGGAGGGATTGGACAAAGGATCGAACGATGGGGTAGAGGTAAATGGGGGGGATCTGTCTGACGACCTCAAGGAATCCGAGGTCCCATAAGGAGAAGAGGATGCTATCTCACATGGTGAGGACGTGCTCAAAGAGTTGGGGGGAGTAGATTCTATGGTTGTCCGGATCGACGATGTAGTTTTGGAGGGCGACATAGCGGAGGTAGGAGTCAGTGAGACGGTACAAGATGGTGGAGGTGGAGAAGTCGAGGATGTCTTCGAGGGTGCAGTTGGTGGAGGTGGATTCGAGGATGGTTGCAAAAAGGGAGAGGATGGTGTTGACAGGGAAAACTTGGAAGGCGAGGAAGGGGAGGGGGATGGGTGTTGGGGTGCGCCTGTCTTCGAGAGTGGGGTAGGCTTCAGTAGCCTCGACGAGAACTGGGGATGAGGGGGTGGAGTTGGGGGTGGACATCTTTTTATCAGTGGGTGGGTTGTTTGGATCAGAGTTGGTGTCGTTTCTTATAAGCCCATATGAGGGCTTTGGCTCTGATCAGATTTTGTTCCAGTTCCCAGGTATTTTCGGAAGAGGGGTATCCTTTCCATCGGATCAGATAGGATCGGTTTTTGGTGCCACGGTGTGCCACTATCTGCTCCACTTCGTACCGTTCTTCCCCCGTGATAAGGTCAGGTGGTGGTCGTGTAAAGTTTGGGCCGTGCTCAGGGGTAGTGATATACGGTGATAGGAGGGAGGCGTGGAAGACATTATGCATTTTCCAGGTGGGGGGAAGGCGGAGTTCGTACGTTATGGGAGATAAGACCTTTGTGATCGTAAATGGTCCTTCTCGTTTTGGGGCGAGTTTCCGCGAGGGGTAGGGAGTGCGAAGATTCTTTCCTTCTAGCCATACTTGGTCACCGGTTTTCCATGGTTTGAAAGTGGATCTGATCCGATCCTTCATCCGTTGGGTGGCTAGGTTCCTTGCTGCCAGGGCTTCGTTCCTGGCCTTATCGATGATTTCTAATCGGTTGGTGAGGGTGGGGATAAAGGTTTGTCCGATTTTTGGGTAGGCGCGGGGTTCGTATCCCATCATCAGGAAGAACGGGGATTGCTTGCTTGTGGAGTGTTGTGAGGAATTGTGATGGAATTTGGCGAGGGGAAGGAGGTCATGCCATGTGTCAGGTCTTCCATCACAGAAGATGTGTAGGTAGGTTTCGAGTTCCTGGTTAACTTGTTCGGTGGCTCCGTCAGTTTGTGGGTGGTAGGCTGTGGAGAGGGCGACGTTGTATTGTAGTAGCCTGGACAATTCCAGGGCGAATGCTGAGGCAAACTGTGGTCCTCTGTCGGATATGCATTTGTCATGGAGGCCGAAGCGGGGAAAGACTTTGGAGAAAAAGAGGTGTGCAACGCCTGCCGCATCGATGTCCTTAGTACATGGAGAGAAAATTACCCCCTTAGTAAGGCCATGGTCGACCACGACCATGACAGAGTCGAAGCCGTTAGAGAGGGGAAGAGCAGTGATGAGATCGACAGAGATAAGGGCAAAGGGGCGGGTGGCAGAGGAGGGGATCGGGGAGAGGGCAGGGACAGAGGGGTGTGTGTTGACCTTATTGGCCTGGCACATGGCACATCCTCGGATGAAACGGTGGACGAAGGTGGACATACCAGGCCACCAGTAGTCGCAGGAGAGGAGGTCGAGGAGGCGGAAATGACCGCCGTGTCCCCCAGCGGGGGAGGAGTGGATACTGGCCACGAGATCGGGTCGTTGGTCGGGGGGAATATACAGTCGACGCTGAAAATATAGGCAGCCGTCAGAGAAGGTCCAGTCAGAGGGGTGTGCCCGAGGAAAGAGGGAATCTTCGTTGGCCATGGCTTCTAGGGTCTTGATAACCAGGGGGTCAGAAGGGGAGGAAAGGGCGATTTTGTTGGCGAGGGCGAGGTCGATTGAGTGAATGAATAGATCGTCGGGGAGAAGGGTGATGTCTGAGTTATCCCCTGTGGTGTCGATGTCGTCTTTGCGGGACAGAGCATCGGCCGGGCCCATAGAGGTGCCAGGAAGGTGGGTGAAGGAGAGGTCGAAATCCTGGAGGAACAGTTGCCAGTGAGCATGGCGGTGTGACAACTTTCATGGTTCCTTGAAGTAAAGTAGGTTCTTATGGTCCGTGAGGATGGTGACAGTGTGCTCCGTTCCTTGTAGGTAATGCCTCCAGTCCTCGAGGGCGAGGATAACCCCTCAGAGTTCCTTATCGTAGATGTCGTAGTTTCGTTCTGCCGGAGAGAGGGTGGAGGAGCGATATGCGCATGGATGAAGATCGCCATTTGAATCTTTTTGCATCAGGACTCCTCCCGTTGCTGTGAGGGATGCATCAGTCATGACGAAGAAGGGTTGGGTGGTATCCGGCATGCGCATTACGGGTTGTTGGAGGAAGAGGCGTTGGAGGTGCCGGAAGGCTTCTTCTTGTTCCGTTCCCCAGCTAAACTGGCGGGTTTTCTTGGTTAGGTCAATGAGCGGTCGTGCGATATGGGAGAAGTTTGGGATAAATCTGCGATAAAAGTTGCAGAATCCCAGGAAGGAGCGAACTTGTTTCACTCCGGTGGGCGATTTCCAATCCTTGATAGCGTCCAATTTTCCTGGATCCATATGGACGGTCCCTTTTTCAATAACCATGCCAAGGTACTCTACTCGTTCTTGGTCGAAGAAGCATTTGGATAATTTGAGGTATAGTTTTTGCTCTGTCATTTGTTGGAGGACCTTTCTGGTTCGATCGTCGTGAGTTTGTTGGTTGTTTGAATGGATCAGGAGATCGTCCATATATATGATGAGCCACCCTTCCGCGATGTAGTCAGCAAAGATGTCGTTCATGAAGGCTTGGAAGGTGGAGGGGGAGTTGCAGAGGCTGAAGAACATTACCGTTGGCTCGAAGAGCCCAAAGGGGGTGACGAAGGCCGCTTTCCATCGGTCATCGGGATGTATTTGGACGTTGTTATATCCCCAGCGTACGTCCATCTTAGTGAATATGGACGATCCTTTCAGTTGATCGACGAGATCGCTGATCAGCGGGAGAGGGTAGGTGTTTTTAATGGTGTGGGAGTTTAAGTATCTATAGTCCTGGCATGGTCTTAGCTTCCCATCTTTCTTTTGTATGAAGAAGAAAGGGGATGCTTGGGGGGACTTGCTGGGTTGGATTTTACCATTCTGTAGGTGTTCGTCGATGAACTCCTTGCAGACTTTGGTCTCTTGGGGATTGAGCGAGTATGCTTTCGCTCGTCTGGGGGAGAAGGTTTCCTGTAGATCGATCCTGTGATCATGAGTTCGAGTGGGGGGTAAGGTGTTTGCCGCTTCCTCAGAGAATATTGAGGAGTATTGGGCGAATTTGGAGGGGAGGCTTTCCCCGGTCTTCCCTTGTTCCTGGGCGATGGTGGTACTGAGGGTGGTTTTCCTAATTTCTTTGATCATGTTGTTGTCATCAGTATCGAGGTATCGTAAGAGATACCGTTGTTCGAGAGGGTCGGGTTTATTGGTTATGGAGAGGGTATTAGTCGTCCAATCGATCGTGGGGTTGACTCTTTTAAGCCAGCTCATTCCTAGGATGACATCATGTTTCTCGCTTCCGAGTACCAGGAATTGATGTCTGGTGGAGATGTTGTCGGTGGAGACGTCCAGAGTGGTCTGATGTCGGATTACTCCTTTGGCGTTGGTGGTTCCGTCGGCGTTGATGGCTTGTCTGGGGGTTTTGAGAGGAATGAGGGGAAAGGAGAGTCGTCGGGCTAGCTTTTTGCTGATGAAATTTCCTGTCGCTCCGCAATCTACTAGGGCTTCTACGGTTTCAGCAGTTTCCCTCTCTGGAACATTGATCGAAATAGGGATGGTTATTGATCTTCGTTCGGATGATACTAATACAGAGAGGTATTCTGGGGTTCCTGACGCTGTAGCAGGTTCCCTTTCTAAAAATCCTGGGCGGAAATGCGGGCGATTGTTTCTTCTTCTTCGTCAGCAAAGCACTCCTTGAGTACTCAGAGTACTTCGTCTTTCTTTACTCCCCTTTTTCCTTTCAATTCTCTGACATATTCGTCTACTTCGTCTTTTTCTGAAGTTTCCGTGATCCTGGTCTGTTCTCTTCGAGGGGTTTGGGGGAGTGGTTTATTTCGGTTCGTGCGAGGGTGGTTGGGGTGGTTCCTTGTGTTACACCCTATCTTGTGGCAGATGAAGCACCGGTTTTCTCGCATATGGCGAGCTCGTTCAGTGGGGGAGAGTCGGACTGCGTCGACATCCATGGCATAGGGGTCTCAAGTTTTTCCGGGGGCGATATATTTTCTTTCCCTGATGTCCTTTGCTCTTTGGATGGCTCTGAAGGTCTCTCTGGTGCGATCGATCCAGGCATCAGGTGTTTCTGGTTCTTTCCCAGAGAAGGTGATCCTTTCCATCAGATCGGGGTGGAGTCCTGCGGCTAGGATCTCGCATCTGGTTCCGTCAGAGACATCTTTGGCTCGAGCGACTAGGAGTCGATATTGGGAGATGAAGCTTTCGAGTTGTTCGAGGGTGGGGTACTTCGATGCGGGCATCGCAAGTTTTCTTAGTGCTCTCTGCGCCTCCTTTTCCCCATCCTTGGAGAAGAAGGTGTCGCGTACTTCTTTGACAAAGGCGATCCAGTTCTGTTGTTCGGGTGGGATCGTCTTTGCCTGCATTCGTTCGTAGTATGATTCTGCGAACGATAGTCCTAGCCCCTTGCTCATTTTGTTTAGAGCAGTAGCAATCCTGGCATCGTCTGAGTATATGCCAGGGTTCATGTTGTAGTAGGCCGTCATGGCCGCTGTCCACCATTTGGCATGTTCGGGCTTTCCACTGAAGTCATCAGGGAGGCCTGCCTTGAGCTCGCTAGTACGTGCTCGTGAGTCAGTCATTTCGATATCAGGGTCGATGGGGGGTAGAGGGGAAGGGATACGGAATTGTCCTTGGGAGGTAGATTCTCTGCGAGGGCGGGCGGGGTGAGAGGGATGAGATGGGAGTCGGGAGGAGGAGGGGGGTGTGTTTTGGGTGAGGAGATATTGATCTGGGAGGTATCTTCCTTGCTCTTCAAGGAGTCGTTTGGCTAGTCCGACAGAGAGGAGTCCGTCGTCTATCCGCTGAGTGATCTGTTCGGGGGAGAGCAGATCGGGTCTGGTGGTTAAGGTGGGGGTTTCTTGTTCCTGATGCAGCTCGAGTTCTTTGTCAGAGCCACTTTCCTCAGATGAGGCAGAGTCCGTCCTTGGATCTCTGTACAATCTGTCCTCGTCGGAGGACTGGGGGAGTCGGTAGGAAATGGTGGGCGATGGTGCGTGATAGCAAGGTCAAGGGTTCAGCTAGATCTTTTGTTACAAGTATCCGACTTGTACTGGTGTGAGGTGACCTGCGAAGGACAGGGGTAACCTGCGAGGTGACGAGCGAGGTGACCTGCGAAGGACAGGGGTAACCTGCGAGGTGACGAGCGAGGTGACCTGCGAAGAACAGGGGTAACCTGTGAGAGGACGGCGAAGGACACTTGTATGGGGGAACGCTAGTAGCTCCTTGCACAAGGTCAGCGAGCACTCAAGTGTAGCTCGAGGACACGATAGAGTGTGAGTCTGAGTTAAAGAGATTCTCCGTCTCACACTGGAGTGATCCCTTGGGCAAGAAGTAGGCTTGTTAAGCGTAGATCTAGCTAAGGAGCTATGGTACATGCAGCTAAGTATTTATACTGGGGGATGGGGCTATGTTCGCCCAGAAGTGGAGTAGCTGTCCATAGATAACAAGAATAGAGACATAGCCTTCATCACCATGAGGCGAAGGAGATAAGTAAAAGTACACAAAAAAGGGGGGAAAAGTACACTGTACAACCGTAAACGGTTTGTCTAGAATCGCTGGTCCTGGTTAAGGGGGCGTATGAGAATATCGTTGCAGTATGGGATAGCTACCAGTTCCTCTGGCTCCAAGGCCTCATTGAACCTGCCGATGAGCATAGGGAAAACCATATCAATGCAGTTCCGAGGCATTTGAGCAGACCTCGACAACACCTACAAAACATACCGAGCCATGAGCAACCAGTGCTTCATGCAGTATGTACTGGGTATGCTTGCTCAAAAACCAGAAGAGGGGATCCTCTCTGTTGCAGGAATGCTAGGATGAGGGCTAGCAGAGTGGACAGGAGTCCTCAGATGCAGTCCACAAGAAGATGGAAGCAACTAATATTTACCTAGCAGAGTGGACAGGAGTCCTACAGTACATTAGATAGGTAAACAATAAGTAGCTGAGCTCTTACCTCAGATGCAGTCCACAAGAAGATGGAAGCAACTGAGGAAAGAATGAAAGCAGACTCGAAAATACTAAAAAGGGGGCAGAGATGCGACCGAATAAGGTCCATCAAACTCCGCTAAGCGAATAGTACATACTCCGGGCTGGGTTGAGTAACTCCGGTCCGATCCGGCCCAACTCTGGTGGGAAGTCCGTAAGTAGAGGGAGTAATAAGGTAAGTACATACGGAATTGATACTGGAGTAGGCCCGGAGTGCACCGGAGATGACCGGAGAAGTGATGCGTGCGTTCGGAGTTAAGGGATTTTGACACTCCCACTCGAGCACATTCGTAGCCCCATGGCGTGGACCAATTTCCAATGTTGCTCTCGGGGCAGTGTCTTTGTCATTATGTCAGCGACCTGGTCTCCGGTTGGAACGTATCGGACGACGGCTTCTCCTTTTCCGACGAGGTCGTCACGGACAAAGTGGAACTTCCGTTGAATGTGTTTCGTCCGCGCCCGGAATTGCAGATCACGTGAGAGGATGATAGCTGCTTGGTTGTCGCACAGAAGTGTCGTCGGTCCGCGGGCCGGATGTCCGATCTCTTCGAAAAAGCTTCGGAGCCACGCGAGATGTTGACCGGCGTTGCTAAGTCCGATGTACTCCGACTCCGTGGTCGACAAGGCAACCATACTCTGTTGTTTGCTTGACCAGGAGACAGCGCCCCTGTTGTTTAGGAACAGGTACCCAGATACGGACCTTGAATTATCCAGATCTTGGGACCATCCGGCATCGGAATAGCTGTGGAAGTCCATGTCCATGGACGTGTCCGTTCCGTCATACCGGAGTTCCATATCGCAAGTGGCCCAGACGTATCGGAGAACACGTTTCGCCGCTTCCCAGTGGCATGCCTTCGGCGCAGAACTGAAGCGACTCAGCACTCCAACGGAGAACGCTAAGTCCGGTCGTGTGCCGAGCATGAGGTACATGAGCGATCCGATGATGGTGAGGTATGAAACGCGGGATCCATTTATGACCATTTCCGTGACCGTTCTGTTGTCCTCCGGATCGTTTGCAGACAAGGGGGCGCTCGGGGACATCGGAGTTTGCGTCGGAGTAGAAGCAGACATGCCTGTCCGTTTGAGGACAGTTTGCGCGTATCTGGCTTGAGTGAGCACGATAACGCGCCGTTTCCTATCGCGCCGTATTTCCAATCCTAGTAGGTATTTGGCTTCACCGAGGTCACGCATTTTAAATGCGGAGGAGAGCATCTCCTTAACAGAGTTCATGTATGCTCGTGTGGATGCCGCTAGGAGGAGGTCGTCGACATAGATGACGAGGAAACACACCTGTCCTGCCTTTCGGATCACATAAAGGCACGTCTCCACATTCAAGCGTACAAATCCGAGGTCTCTGAGCTTCTTATCTAGAGTTTTGTTCCATGTCCGGCCGGCCTGTTTCAGTCCGTACAAGGAGCGGCGGAGGCACCAACAATATCTGGAGGGGATCGGAACACCCGGAGGAGGTCGCAGGTACAGTTCCTCATTCAGTTCACCATTTAGGTACGCGGTGGATACGTCCATTTGGTCGAGCTCCAGGTTGTATTTTGCGGCAATGGAGATAATAGTTCGGACGGAGTCGAGGTTGGCCACCGGAGCAAAAACCTCTTGGTAATCGATTCCTTCCTTTTGTGTGAATCCCCGGGCGACAATCCGGACCTTATATTGTTCCACATTTCCGTTTTGGTCGCGTTTGATCCGGAAGACAGGCTTTGAGGTGATCGGAGTTACCCCGGCGGGAATGGGAACCGTTTCATATACGTCATTCGTTGCGAGGCTCATGAGTTCCTCCTCCACCGCGGTTTTCCACAGTTCGGCGTCCGGACGTGTGTACGCGTCGGGAATACTTCTTGGTAGGGAATTGTCCGTTGGACCTACGGAGACTCCGGCTAGGGCGTGCTCCTCGATGGAGAAGAAGGCTCCTGGGATATCCGGTTCGTCCGGGTCATCGGAATCGTCCGTTTTCTCCGATGTGTCCGATGCATCTGCGTCGCGTAGGGCATCAGCGACATCCTCCTCCAAGTCGTAGGGTTTTTCATCCGGAGTGGGATCCTCCCTCTTCTGTTTGCGTTCCACCTCTTCCGCTAGGGTACGTTCGTAGTCCTGGTTTTTGTTTGCTTGTTTGCATACGCGGCTACTCCGGCGTACCCCTGCAATTACGGTTGCTGGGTGGTGAGAGGATGGACGCGATTGGAATGATCTCGGAGGTGCCTCGGAGATGGTCGGAGAAGTTGGGTGTTGAACCTTTGAATCTGGGGGATGGGGCACAGTAGTGTGTTTCGAAGTTAGGTGGAGCTCTTCCAGTTGTGTGGATAGGTCGTCGATTTGCTTAGCTTCCGGTTCGGGGGCTCCCACTGGACTTTGCGAACTCACTAACTCTGGTGCTCCCACTGGTTCTGATGCTCCCACTGCGTTCGGACTTTGCGAGCATCCCTCGTCGCAGTCGTTCGATGATGTCTCATGCAACTCCGGGCGGTGTGATCCATTTGGGTGAAGTCCGGCCCAGGAGGTTTCGGACTCGCTGACCCAGGGGGCGGACTCCGCCTCTGACGCCCGTCCGGACTCATGGAACTTTACGTGTCGAGAGGAGATGATGCTCCATGACTCGACGTCTAGCAGCTTGTATGCCTGTTGCCCATAGGTATACCCTAACAGGATACATTTGCGGCTGTGTGGTTGGAATTTTCCTCCGCGCTGTTCCTTCGGAGTTAGAGCGTATCCGAGACATCCGAACGGTCGAAAAAATGTTGGGTTGGCATTCCGGTTAAACCTTCGACGATATGGGGTATCTCCGTGGATGGCGGAGGACGGACTCCGAGCTGTGACATATGCAGCGTTTGCCATCGCATCGCTCCAAAAACATTTCGGAAGCTTTGAGTCAAGGAGCATTGTGTTTGCGAGCGTGGAAAGTGTCTGGTTCATGCGTTCCGCAAGTCCATTTTGTTCCGGTGTGTAGGGTGCTGACCGCTCTGGTGTCGTCCCGTCCTTTCGGAGTTGTTCCAGAAAAGCTTTCCCAGTGTATTCGCCTCCTCCGTCACTCCAGAGGAAATCCACATGTGGGGCTGAGAATAGTTCGGACCCAATTTCCGCTCGGAGTGCTGCTTGGATGTCCGTCTTCCACTGTCGGTACTGATCGATCACTTCACTTTTCTGTTTCAGGAAGTAAATCCATGGGAAACGCGTGTAATCGTCTACGATCAGTAACCAGTACCAGAACCCCTCACGGGACTGCGGAGATATCGGACCTCCGACGTCCGTGTGGATGACCTGGAGTGGATGGGTGGTGCATGGCTCGGAGGAGCTCTCAAAAGGGAGTTTCTTCATCTTCCCCAAGGCGCACGCTTCACAGAACGCAGGTATTCCAGTTACGGAGGTTATCCCTTCAAGATGTCCGTGCCAGACCATCTCCTCTATCCGACTTGTGGCTATGTGGCCCAAGTGTTGATGTAACACATTTATATCCGTGGATAGTAACGCACGCTCGGGCGTCGGAGGTGCCGTTACATCGGCGTTGTATAGTCCGTCTTTGTATTTTCCGGATATGATCGGAGTGTTTCCTTGTAGTACGGAGCAAGTCTCGGAGTTTCCGTTGAAGACCGTGGAAAGTCCAACGCTTGCGAGCTTATGCACGGAGATGAGGGATATGTGGAAGTCGGGAACTAGCAGTACACCACTGAGAATGATTTCGAACATTCTTCCGTTCACTTTTGAGGTGAGTGGTACGGTTCCGATACCGGTCGCGGAGACGGAGGAGTTGTCTCCGAGGAGAATGCGTCGGGGCGGACGTAGCAGAGTGAAGGTCCGGAACCATGATCGTTCTGGCACCATGTGCGACATTGCTCCGGAATCGATAATGACTGTTTTGGATTTCCGGGAGTGGAGGACGGACGAGACGCAGGCTTGAATCTGTGTCATTGTGAGAGCGGAAGCTACGTCTCTAGTTACATTTGCTTTCTCCGTTTCTCCGGTACCTATGTCCAGGTCCGGGGGGTCCTCTGCCTTATTGGCTTTCTCCTTCCCCTTCCCCTTTCCCCTCCGCTTTTCTCCGGATTGCTCCTTTAACTTTTTGCACCAATTCTGATAGTCCCAACACCTTTCCGTGGTGTGTCCCTTTCGTCCGTGGTGTTCGCAGAAGTCCTCTGGGCCAGCCTTGCTTGCGAGCGTGGCGCCCTTCGTAGCTCCGCTCCGGAGTCCGAGCCACGCTTCTTCAGCCAGGATTCGCGTTTCGATAGCGTCGAAGGTGAATTTCGACTCCTCCGTCGTAAATACGACAGAGGACACGAAGGCGTTCCATTCCGGCATGTCTGGAAGCGAGTTGAGCAAGATGAAGGCGGTGATCTTCGGATCTACGGAGTACTTCATTCCGGCGAGACGCGATTCGAGAGTCCGGAGAGTGGCGATGTGTCGGAGGCGGTGGACTTTCCGTCCCATGGCGCGGAGAACAGTTGTTGGAACTGGAAAAAAGCGGAGGCGAGGCTGCTTTCTTGGTGTAGTTGTAGGAGAGCGTCGAAGAGAGCTTTGGCGGTCGTGTGCTTTTCGGTTTTCAGCAGCAGAGCATCAGAAATGTGGTCTTGGATGATGCCGTGCACTTTTTCGTCTCGCTCATGCCATTTCCGGAGGTCTTCCATAGTGGAAGCAGAGGAGGCGGAGGCGGAGGCGGAGATGGGGGAAGCGGCGATGCCGGAG
>JBBPKG010000662.1:0-15065 GCA_038089115.1 Fistulinella cinereoalba | reverse complement strand
GTGAGACGGAGAATCTCTTTAACTCAGACTCACACTCCCTTTGTGTCATCGAGCTACACTGGAGTGCTCGCTATCTTGTGCAAGGAATCACTAGCGTTCCTATACAAGTGTCTACGTCGACCTGGATTCGGCCGATCTTCTGATACTTGTAACAAAAGATCTAGCTGAAACTTTCGACCTTGCTACCACACACTGTTGCCCACCATTTCCTATCAGCTCCCCCTGTCCTCCGACAAGGACCGATTGTACAGAGATCCTAGGACAGACTCTGCCTCATCTGAGGAAGAAGGAAGTAGTTCTGACGAGATCGAACTACAACAAGAGCATGAACTGCCCACTATTGCAGCCCCAACAATCTCACCGGACCAGATCATCCAGCGATTAGACAAAGGCATCATCTCAACTGGATTAGCGAAAAGACTCCTTGAAGAACAAGGAAGACATCTCCCAGATCGATATCTCTTAGATCCCGCCACTCCCCAACCCTCGTCAGCACAACTCCCCGCCCGACCATCCCCTTCCTTGATACGGTTTTTCCTATGCTTATCGGCAGATTCAATGAAGCCTTAGAAGCGGAGGAACTGGTAGTTATCCCTTATACCAATGACCTTCTCATCCGTCCCCTTAACCGGGACCAATGTTTCTAGCTGTACTATAAACGGTCTGTCCATACCTGTAGTTTTACTTATCTCCCCTTCGTCGCCTCATGTTGATAAGGGCTATGCCTTCCAATCCTACTTATCTCTACGGACAGCCTTCTCCTTTCTGGGCTCATAGCCCCCATCCACGGTATAAATACTTGGCTGCTTGTATCTTAGCTCCTTAGCTAGATCTACGCTTAACAAGCATATTTCTTGCCCAAGGGATCTCTAGCGTGAGACAGAGACTCTCTTTAACTCAGACTTGCACTCTATCGTGTCCTCGAGCTACACCTGAGTGCTTGCTACCCTTGTACAGGAAAGCCATAGCATTCCCTCACACAAGTATCGAACCATCACCTTGATAGGAATATCAATCACACCTGTCCGACAGGTGTCCACCTCATACCTTCTGATACTTGTAACAAAAGATCTAGCTGACATCTTCGACTCTGCTACCACACACCGTCGCCCACCATTTCCTACCGACTACCCCAGTCCTCTGACGAGGACCGACTGTACAGAGATCCAAGAATAGACTCTGCCTCATCTGAGGAAGAAGGAAGTCGCTCCGACGAGATCGAGCTACAACAGGAACAAGAACTGCCCACCATTACCACACCAACGATCTCCCCAGATCAGATCATCCAGTGATTGGACGAAGGTGTCATCTCAACTGGATTAGCGAAAAGACTTTTTGAAGAACAAGGAAGACACCTCCCAGATAGATACCTCCTAGACCCCACCACCCTCCAAGCCTCATCCGCACGCCTCCCCGCCCGACCATCCCCCTCCTCCTTCCCCGCTCGACCCCGCAGAGAGTCCACCAGTCAAGGAAGATTCCGCGTCCCCTCTCCCCTCCCCTCCATTGATCCAGATATCGAAATGACCAACTCACGGGCATGTACTAGCGAGCTCAAGGCAGGCCTCCCTGATAACTTCAGTGGAAAACCTGAACATGCCAAATGGTGGACAGCGGCCATGACGGCCTACTACGAAATGAACCCCGGCATCTACTCAGAAGATGCCAAAATCGCTACTGCTCTAAACAAAATGAGCAAGGGGCTAGGTTTATCATTCACCGAATCATACTATGAGCGAATGATGGCAAAAATGATCCCAACTGACCAACAAAACTGGACTTCTTTCATCAAGGAAGTACGAGATACCTTTTTCTCAAAAGACGGAGAAAAGGAAGCCCAACTAGAACTACGAAAGCTAGCAATGCCGTCCAGCCGACACCCCACTCTCGAGCAACTGGAGCATTTCATCTCCCAATATCGGCTCCTAGTAGCTAGGGCTAAGGATGTCTCAGAAGGAACCAAATGCGAAATCATCGCAGCAGGACCTCACCCAGATCTAATGGAGCGAATCACCTTCTCCGGGAAGGAACCAGAAACCCCAGACGCATGGATTGATCGCGCCAGGGAAACCTTCAGAGCAATCCAAAGAGCCAAAGACATCAGGGAAAGAAAATACATTGCCCCTGGGACAATGTACAGATCCACCCCGATGATCGATGGAAGGCTGCTTTCATCACTCCGTTTGGACTCTTCGAGCCCACAGTGATGTTCTTTGGGTCGTGCAACTCCCCTTCTACCTTCCAAGCGTTCATGAACGATATCTTTGCTGATTACATTGCAGAAGGATGGCTCATCATTTACATGGACGACCTCCTCATTCATTCTGCTAACCAAGACGACCATGATACGAGAACCCAGAAGGTCTTAAAGAGGATGCTTGAACAGCATCTCTACTTCAAACTCTCAAAGTGCTTCTTTGATCAGAGATGCGTCAAATACCTAGGGATGGTAGTAGAACAAGGATCAGTCCATATGGATCCCGGAAAGCTGGACGCAATCAAGGAATGGAAATCGCCCACTGGAGTCAAGCAAGTCCGATCGTTCCTAGGCTTTTGCAACTTTTACCGGAAGTTCATCCCCAACTTCTCCCACATCGCCCGACCGCTCATCAACTTAACCAAGAAGACCCGCTTATTCATTTGGAGAAAAGAGCAAGAAGTGGCCTTTTGATGCCTCCAGAAACTTTTCCTCAACCAACCCGTCCTACTGATGCCTGACACAACCTGGCCCTTCTTCGTCATGACCGATGCCTCCCTTACCACAACTGGCGGTGTCCTAATGCAAAAAGATGCAAACAGCGATCTCCACCCCTGCGCCTACCGATCCTCCACCCTCTCCCCAGCAGAGCGGAACTATGACATCTATGATAAGAAGCTCCTCGGTGTTATTTTAGCACTTGAGGAATGGCGACATTACCTCCAAGGGACTGAACACTCAGTTACGAACCTCACCGATCACAAGAATCTTCTATATTTCAAGGAACCCCATAAACTGTCCTGCCATCACACCTGATGGCAACTATTCCTCCAAGACTTTGACCTGTCCTTCCATCATCTACCCGGGACGTCTATGGGGCCTGCTGATGCCCTCTCCCGCAAGGACGAAGTGGATACCTCACGTGACAACGACAATACCACTCTCCTCCCCGACGATCTCTTCATCAATGCCATTGACCTTGCCCTGGCCCAGAAAATTGCCCTTTCTTCCCCATCTGACCCCCTCGTTATCAAGGCACTCGCTGCCATTGCCTCTGAAGATTCTCTCTTCCCCTGCGCACACCCCAAAGACTGGCATTTCTCCAACAATTGCCTCTACTTCCAAGGATGTTTGTATGTTCCCCCCAATCAATGGACTACCTTGGTCTCCTCAATCCACTCCTCCCCCGCTGGGGGACACAGCAGCCACCTCCACCTCCTCGATCTCTTATCTTGTGACTACTGGTGGCCTGGACTATCCACCTTTATCCGACGTTTCGTCCACGGATGCGCCATTTGCCAAGCCAACAAGACCAACACCCATCCCACCACCCCTGCCCTGTCCCCTATTCCCTCTTCTGCTGGCCACCCCTTCTCCCTCGTTTCTGTCGATCTTATTACTGGCCTCCCCCCCTCTGACAGCTTTGACTCTGTCATGGTCGTGGTCGACCATGGGCTTAAGAAGGGGGTGATATTGGCCCCTTGTACCAAGGACATCAATGCAGCAGGGATTGCTCAACTCTTTTTTACAAAGGTCTTCCTCCAATTCGGCCTACATGATAAATGTATCTCCGATCGGGGACCTCAATTCACTTCAGCATTTGCCTTGGAACTCTCCCGACTCCTGCAATACGATGTCGCCCTCTCCACGGCTTATCATCCCCAAACTGACAGCACAACCGAACGTGTCAACCAAGAACTCGAGACCTACCTCCGTATCTTCTGCGAAGGAAGACCTGATAAATGGCATACCTTCCTCCCTTTCGCAGAATTCCATCATAATTTCTCCCAGCATTCTGCCACCAAACACTCTCCATTCTCCCTGATGATGGGACATGAACCCCAAGCCTACCCCCGGATCAGGCAAACATTTATTCCAGCCCTAGCCGATAGATTGCAAACCTTAGATAAGGCAAGGGACGCAGCCCTGGCAGCTCGAAACCTCGCAGCTCAGAGGATGAAGGACTGGATCAAATCGACCTTCAAACCGTGGAAGGTCGGAGACCAAGTATGGCTGGAAGGAAGAAACCTTCACACCCCTTACCCATCTAAGAAACTCGCTCCCAAAAGAGAAGGCCCGTTTATGATCACAAAGGTCTTATCACCCATAACCTACGAACTCCATCTCCCACCAACCTGGAAAATGCACAATGTCTTCCACGCCTCCCTCCTATCCCCCTATATCGAGACATCGGAGCATGGCCCAAATTACAAACAGCCGCCACCTGACCTTATCTCTGGAGAAGAACAATACGAAGTGGAACAGATAGTGGTGCATCGGGGATCAAAAAACCTGTCCTACCTGATCCGATGGAAGGGATACCCCTCTTCCGAAAATACCTGGGAACCGGAATGAAACCTGATCAGGGCAAGAGCCCTCATCCGGGCTTATAAAAAAAGGCATCAACTCTAGTCCCACAACCCAAACCTCCCAGATAAAAAGATGTCGACTAACAGCTCTGCCCCCTCATCCCCTGTCGTTGTTAACAACAAGGCATTCCCCACTGAGCCATACCCCACCGTCAAAGATTCTGACTCCCCCACCCCCACTCCTCCTCCATTCCTCGCCTTCCAAGTCTTCCCCGTCGGTACTATCCTCTCCCTATTTGCCACCATCCTTGAATCGGCCTCCACCAGCAACGCCCTCGAAGACATCCTCGACTTCTCCACCTCTATCACCCTCTACCGTCTCACCGACTCCTACCTTCAATATGTTGCCCTTTGAAACTACGTCGTCGATCTGGACAATCACTGCATCTACTCCCCCCAGCTTTTTGAACACGTCCTCGCCATGCAAGATAGCTTCCTCTTCTCCCTCTGGGACCTCGGCTTCCTCAACGTCGTCTGTCAGATCCCCCCCATATATCTCTACCCCATCGTCAGGAATTTCGTCCAATCCCTCGCCCAACCTGGAAGAGACGAATGGGCCCGCCTCCACTCTGCCCACCCCAAGATTGCAGATTTTGCGCAACCGGGAGAAGGCTCTGGAGCAAGATATAACCCGTATGCTGGAGGGGATGGAACAGACCCCCACACTCGACCTGTTGAGGCGATGCCTAGCAACGCGATTCCTCCTCCGAGGATCCCCACCCCCTCTTCCTCCACCATCCCCTCAGGTCAGGAGAATCATAACCAGGATCTCCGAAATGCCAGTACCGGCATACCCTCTCGTTCCCTCATACCTGGGGAGTCCACTCAGTCAACACAGCGACCTCAGCGATGCCAACAGCAACGGGGTCACACCATATACACAATGCCTCTCTCAGATGTACATGAAGGGGGGCATTCCAGAGCCCGACACCCCCCCTGCTGAGAATGTGGGGAACGATCCCACCTTCAATGACATTGTCCTCAACTCATTTGTCCACACTGCCTGCACGCCGCCCTGGGACATCTCCCCGACTCCTGCCCTCGATGACCCCTCCCAATCCTCCCTCGATTTGACTTCGATTCAGACTATGACCCTGCCGGCTATGGAGTCAATGCAGATTATGCTTGGGACTGATGAGGACAGTCAGTCGAACGAAGGGGGTAATGATATGGTTTTTCCTATGCTTATCAGCAGATTCAACGAAGCCTTAGAAGTGGAGGAACTGGTAGTTATCCCCTATACCGATGACCTTCTCATCCACCCCCTCAACCGGGACCAACATTTCTGGATGTACTTGACTTCAGTGGAAAGCCAGAACATGCCAAATGGTGGACAGTGGCCATGACGGCCTACTACGAAATAAACCCTGGCATCTACTTGGAAGATGCCAAGATCGCTACTGCTCTAAACAAAATGAGCAAGGGGCTAGGACTATCGTTCGCAGAATCCTACTACAAACGAATGATGGCAAAGACGATCCTGGTGGATTGATACGGTTTTTCCTATGCTTATCGGCAGATTCAATGAAGCCTTAGAAGTGGAGGAACTGGTAGTTATCCCCTATACCGATGACCTTCTCATCCGCCCCCTCAACCGGGACCAATGTTTCTAGATGTACTATAAACGGTCTGCCCATATTTGTACTTTTACTTATCTTTGCCGCCTCATGTTGATGAGGGCTATGCCTTCCATTCCTACTTATCTCTATGGACAGCCTTCCCCTTTCTGGGCTCACAGCCCCCCATCCATAGTATAAATACTTGGCTGCATGTATCATAGCTCCCTAGCTAGATCTACGCTTAACAAGCCTATTTCTTGCCCAAGGGATTCCTCCAGTGTGAGACAGAGATTCTCTTTAACTCAGACTCACACTGAAGCGGTGTCCTCGAGCCACACTTAAAGTGCTCACTACCCTTG
Source organism: Fistulinella cinereoalba (assembly GCA_038089115.1). NCBI lineage: Eukaryota > Fungi > Basidiomycota > Agaricomycetes > Boletales > Boletaceae > Fistulinella > Fistulinella cinereoalba. Next base: position 8,581 of record JBBPKG010000662.1, on the reverse strand, counting down.
TGCAGAAAAGCTATAGCGTTCCCCTACACAAGTATCGAGCCACCGCCTTGATATGAAGACATCCATCACGCCTGTCCGTCAGGTGTCTGTCAAGTGTCCATCAGGAGTCTGTCGGGTGTCCGTCAGGTGTCTGTCAGGTGTCTACCAGGTGTCGGTCAGGTTTAAGCAAACCCCATACCTTCCGATACTTGTAACAAAAGATCTAGCTGAAACCTTCGACCCTGCTACCACGCATCGTCGCCCACCATTTCCTACCGACTACCCCAGTCTTCCGACGAGGACCAACCGTACAGAGATCCAAGGACAGACTCTGCCTCATCCGAGGAAGAAGGAAGTAGCTCCGACGAGATCGAACAACAACAGGAACAAGAACTGCCCACCATTGCCGCACCAACCATCTCCCCAGACCAGATCATCCAGCGATTAGACGAAGGCGTCATCTCTACTGGATTGGCAAAATGACTCCTTGAGGAACAAGGAAGACATCTCCCAGATCAATATCTCCTAGACCCCGCCACCCCCCAACCCTCTAGCACACGACTCCCTGCCCATCCTTCCCCCTCGTCCTTCCCTGCACGACCATGCAGAGAATCCATCAACCAAGGAAGATTCCACATTCCTTCACCCCTACCCCCCCCTGACCCAGATATCGAAATGACCAATTCCCGAGCACGCACTAGCGAGCTCAAGGCGGGTCTCCCTGATGACTTCAGTGGAAAACCTGAACATGCCAAATGGTGGACAGCGGCCATGATGGCCTACTACGAAATGAACCCCGGCATCTACTCAGAAGATGCTAAAATCGCTACTGCTCTAAACAAAATGAGCAAGGGGCTAGGTTTATCATTCGCCGAATCATACTAAGCCCTTCCATCAAAATTTGCTGAATACTCTTCTGTATTCTCCGAAGAAGCAGCAAATTCCCTACCACCCACCCGAATGCACAACCACCGAATCAAACTCCAAGACACCTTCTCTCCCAGATGAGCCAAAGCCTACCCCCTGAACCCAAATGAGACTAAAGTATGCAAGGAGTTCATTGACGAACACCTGCAGAATGGAAAGATACAACCAAGTAAATCCCCCCAAGCATCCCCCTTCTTCTTCATCCAGAAAAAAGACGGAAAACTCTGACCTTGCCAGGATTACCGATATCTGAACTCACACACTATTAAGAACGCCTACCCCCTCCCGCTGATTGGCAATCTAATTGATAAACTCAAAGGATCGTCCATATTCACCAAAATGGATGTACGATGGGGGTATAACAATGTACAAATCCATCCAAACAATCGATGGAAGGCAGCATTCATCACTCTGTTTGGGCTCTTCGAACCCACAGTAATGTTCTTCAGACTATGCAACTCCCCCTCCACCTTTCAAGCATTCATGAACAATGTTTTTGCCAATTACATCACCGAGGGATGGCTTATCATCTACATGGATGACCTCCTGATCCACTCCGATAACCAAAAGGATCATGATAAACGAACTCAAAAAGTCCTACAACGAATGACTGAGCAATGGCTTTATCTCAAACTCTCGAAGTGTTTCTTCAATCAAAAGAGGGTTGAGTATCTAGGAATGATTGTGGAAAAAGGATTGGTTCATATGGACCCAGGAAAACTGGATGCCATCAAGGAATGGAAGTCACCTACTAGGGTAAAGCAGGTCCGATTGTTCCTCAGATTCTGCAATTTCTATCGAAAATTCATACCCAACTTCTCCCACATTGCCCGACCCCTCATCAACCTAACAAAGAAAACCCACGCCTTTACTTGGGGGCAGGAACAGGAGAAAGTGTTTCGACACCTCCAACAGCTCTTCCTTGCCCAACCTGTCCTACGAATGCCCAACACCACTCACCCCTTCTTCGTTATGACCGACGCCTCACTGATGGCAACTGGGGGAGTCCTCATGCAGAAAGATGCAAATGGCGATCTCCACCCCTGCGCATATTGATCCTTGACCCTTTCCCCCGTAGAAAGAAACTATGACATCTACGATAAGGAACTCCTAGGAGTCATCCTCGCACTCGAAGAATGGAGACACTATCTTCAAGGGACCAAACATTCGGTCACGATCTTAACCGATCACAAAAACCTCCTATATTTTAAAGAACCCTGCAAACTCTCCCACCACCACGCCCGCTAGCAATTGTTCCTCCAAGACTTCGACCTGTCCTTTCAACATCTCCTGGGGACATCGATGGGGCCTGCCGATGCACTCTCTTGCAAGGACGAGGTGGACACCTCACAAGATAATACTGACATCACCCTCCTCCCCGACGACCTTTTCATCAATGCGATCGATGTCGCCCTCACCCAGAAAATCACCCTCTCCTCCCCCTCCGACCTCCTGGTAATCAAGGCACTCGAGGCCATGGCCTCAGAAGACTCCCTATTCCCCTGCGCATGACCTGAAGACTGGCAATTTACCGACAATTGCCTCTATTTCCAAGGCTGCCTATACATTCCCCCCGACCAGCGCCATCGCCTAGTATCCTCCATCCACTCCTCCCCTGCTGGTGGACATGGTGGCCACCTCCACCTTCTTGATCTCCTCTCGCGTGACTACTGGTGGCCCAGTCTGTCCACCTTCATCCGCCAATTCGTCCACAGCTGCGCTGTCTGCCAGGCCAACAAGGTCAATACCCATCCTACAACCCCCGCCCTCTTCCCTATTCCCCCCTCTGCTGCCCGCCCCTTTTCCCTCGTCTTGGTCGATCTCATCACCGGACTGCCCCTCTCCGAGGGCTTCGATTCGATCATGGTCGTGGTCGACCATGGTCTTATTAAGGGGGTAATTCTCGCTCCTTGCACCAAAGATATTGATGCAGCTGGAGTCGCCCAACTTTTCTTTACAAAAGTCTTCCTTCGATTTGGCCTACATGACAAATGCATCTCCGATCGCGGACCACAATTTGCCTCAGCATTCGCACTAGAACTATCCCGACTTCTACAATATGACATCGCCCTCTCTACCGCCTACCACCCACAAACTGATGGAGCCATGGAACAAGTAAATTAGGAACTTGAAACCTACCTCCACATCTTCTGCGATGGACGACCAGACAAATGGCACAAATTCATCCCCCTTGCCGAGTTTCATCACAACTCCTCCCAACACTCCTCCACCAAACATTTGCTGTTCTTCCTGATGATGGGATACGAACCCCGAGCCTACCCGCGAATCAGACAAACTTTCATCCCCACCCTGGCCAATCAAATGCAAACCTTAGATAAGGCCAGGGACAAAGCCCTGGCAGCCCCAAACCTCGCTGCTCAGAGAATGAAGGATCAGATCAAATTGACCTTTAAACCATGGAAGATCGGAGACCAGGTATGGCTTGATGGAAGAAATCTTCACACCCCCTACCTGTCTAAGAAACTAGCCCCCAAAAGAGAAGGCCCCTTTACAATCACAAAAGTCTTATTACCCATAACCTACGAACTCCGCCTTCCCCCCACATGGAAAATGCACAACGTCTTCCACACCTCTCTCCTATCCCCTTACATGGAGACATCGGAGCACGGCCTGAACTACAACCAGCCGCCACCTGACCTTATCTCAGGGGAAGAACAATACAAAGTGGAACAGATAGTGGTGCATCGGGGATCAAAAAACCTGTCCTATCTGATCCGATGGAAAGGATACCCCTCTTCCAAAAATACATGGGAACCCGAACGAAACCTAATCGGGGCTAAAGCCCTCATACAGGCTTATAAGAAAAGACATCGACTCTGATCCCATAACCAACCCACTCCTAATAAAAGATGTCATCCACCAGCTCCACCCCCTCATTCCCAGTTGTCATCCACAATGAGGCTTATCCAGTTGTCGAGGACACCCAATCCCCTACCCCTATCCCTCTTCCCTTCCTTGCTTTCCAAGTCTTCCCCATCGAAACCATCCTCTCCCTCTTCACTACCATCCTAGAATCTGCCTCCACCAGCAATGCCCTTGAAGACATCCCTGACTTCGCCACCTCCATCACCCTCTACTGCCTCACCGACTCCTACCTCTGATATGTCGCCCTATGGAATTACATTGTCAATCTGGACAACCATCAACTCTACTCCCCCCAGCTGTTCGAACACGTCCTTGCCATGTGGGACAGCTTCCTCTTCTCCCTTTGGGACCTGGGATTCCTCAATGTTGTCCAACAAATCCCCCCCATCTACCTCTACCCCATTGTACGGAACTTTGTCCAATCCCTTGCTCAACCAGGAAGAGATGAATGGGCCCACCTCCACTCCGCCCACCCTGAGATTGCAGATTTTGCGCGACCTGGAGGAGGCTCTTAAACGAGATATAACCCGTATGCTGGAGGGGATGGAACAGACCCCAGCACTAGAACTCCTACAACAGTGTCTAGCGACCCGATTCCTACACGGAGAATCCCCACCCCCACTCCCTCACCCCTCCCCTCAGACCAGGAGAATCATCACCCTAGTTCCCGAAATGCCGGTACCAGCATACCCTCTCATTCCTTCATACCTGGGGAGCCCTCTGAGCCAGCACAGTGACCTCAGCGACGCCGACAGCAACAGAGTCACACCATATACCAAACGCCTCTCTCAGATGTACATGGCCACAGGCATTCCAGAGTCTGACACCCCCCCTGCTGGGAATGCAGAGATAGATCCCACCTACGGCGACACTGTCCTCAACACATTTGCCCACACTGTCTACACACTGCCCCAGGTCATCCACCTGAGTCCTGCCCCCGACGACCCCTCCCCACTCTCCCCCAACTCGACTTCAATTCCGACTATGACCCCGCTGGATACGGAGTCAATGCAGATTACACTTGGGACTGATGAGGACAATCAGTCATACAAAGGGGGTAATGATATGGTTTTCCCTATGCTTATTGGCAGGTTCAATGAAGCCTTAGAAGCAGAGGAGCTGGTAGTTATTCCTTATACCGACGATATTCTCATCCGCCCTCTTAACCAGGACCAATGCTTTTAGATGTACCATATACGGTCTGTACATTATGTATCTCCCACCTCATGTTGATGAGGGCTATGCCTCTCTTATCTTCTATTCTTGTTATCTATGGACAGCTACTCCACTTCCGGGCCTACACTGCCCCTATCCCCAGTATAAATACTTAGCTGCATGTACCATAGCTCCTTAGCTAGATCTATGCTTATCAAGCCTATTTCTTGCCCAAGGGATCCCTCTAGTGTGAGATGGAGAATCTCTTTAACTCAGACTCAGACTCCCTTTGTGTCGTCGAGCTACACTGGAGTGCTCGCTATCTTGTGCAAGGAATCACTAGCGTTCCTATACAAGTGTCTACGTCGACCTGGATCCGGCCAATCTTTTGATACTTGTAACACTTAGGTCCAGAGGAATTCATACCTGTATGTCGCTGATCACTCTGTTTCGGCGAACATGCTGCCCACTCTCTGCAGACATGTGAAAGATGTGCCCAAGACGCACAGTGTGTTGTTGAGAGAAACTTCAGGGGCCTAATTTCTGGCTGCAAGAAATGCTGCAGCAAATAGGGACAATGTATGGCCCTTTTGCAGAAGGCAGCAATATGGAGGAATGGCAGGATAATCCACCAGAGAGACTCTTGGAGCAATCTGGCAGTGAAAGTGAAGCCTGTAAAGTCTGTGAAGACACCAGAGGTGGTGCCTGATGACACCGGCGACGATGAACCCGAGTTTATGGTCTCGGCGAAAGGGAAGGGGAAGGGGAAGGAAAAGGTAAGTGAGGAAGGCAAAGTGCTGCCTTCCCAGATAAAGGAGGGGTGCTCAGTATACCAGATGGATGTGTCGGGTAAAAAGGTGGGTTACTTGAAGGTTCAGCGTCGGGTGGCAGGAGAAAAGAATGGTAAAATATCAATTTCGCCAAATACCGAATACTACCACACTGACAAAATTCATAGTATCGGTGTCCCTGGAAGCCCCTATGCCAACACATTTTCTCCGGTTGGCACATATGCTGTGCGAAGTAGAGAGCCTGAAGGCGGAGGAACTTGAAAATGAGGTTCAAGAATTGAAGAATTCGATCATTCATCTCCATGACATCAGCTCCATAGGGGTGGAGGAGGACCCTGAGTCCGAAGTCAACAGGCTCTACCAGGAAGTGGATAAAAGTTTGAGCGATGCCTGTCATCGCAGGTATAATTCAGCAACTACTCTTTCGTGGCTGAGAGCTGCTATGGAGAGCAAACTTACACAGAAAACCAACCTTGAAGAGTATCTGAAAAACAAGGGAATGTAAAACTTTGGGTATGTACATTATATACGAATTAATTAGTACATTGTGTAATAGGTATATATGGGCATCAGTATGTGGCAGTCAGCGAAGTTTAGCACAGGGTCATCGGCAAGTGCCAATGGAAGGGCATATTAGCAGAAGACTGTAGCATGAGGATAGGCCAGTCAGTGTGCAGCAGTGAGTAGGTGTGACCAATTAGCAAAACATGCCACAGTGAAAAGACAGGCCAACCGGTATGGGACAGCCCAGTGGGATGGGCCTATCAGTGAAACACCTGAAGGGCCAGGCCAACTGGTATGGGACAGCCCAGTGGACCCATCGGTGAAACATCAGACTGAAGGGATGGGCCAACCGGTATGGAATAGCAAAGTGGGATGGGCCCGTCGGTGAAATATTCACAGCAAGGGAAGGACAATCGGTGTGGGATAGCCCAGTGGGATGGGGCCATCAGTAAAACACCATACTGAAAGGACGGGTCAATGGGTATTGGACAGCCCAATGGGATGTGCCGATCGGTGAAACACCTGAAGGGATGGGCCAACCAGTACGGGGCAGCCCATTGGGCCCATTGGCGAAACACTGTACTGAAGGGACGGGCCAACCGGCATGGGACACCCAAGTGGGATGGGCCCATCAGAGAAATACCATACTGAAGGGATGGGCCAATTGGTATGAGACAGCCCAGTGGGATGGGGCCATCGGTGAAATACCTCCTGAAGGGATGGGCCCATCAGTGAAACAGCATACTGAAGAGATGGGCCAGTGTGCAGTTTGTATAATGGGATACAGGTCTAGTGATTGGCCTGTCAGTAAAACATGAGCTACATCGGTGAAGCAGTCATCAATGCTAATGTCCCCTCACTTGGCCAACATGGGCTGGTCTGTCATCTGCGGTGAAATGGCACTTTGACTGGCCAGTCATTTACGGAAAAAGCTACTGCAAGGGGTCCTTTCTTCGGGTCAAGATTTTGAGTGCCCTTTCTTTCAGGGCGGCGAGTTTGATGGCTTTGTCATACCATCCGGTGATATCATCAGGGACTTTCTCGAGGGAGTAAATACGCTCCATCAATGAAGAGGGCATACCCATGGCGAAGAAATTGATGAGGACATTGTCCTCCTTGATCTCCGAGAGCGTTGCTTTGTTTTTGAACTCAGTGATGTACTTTTGAAGGGTGGGGTTATACCTTCCCTGTCGGTCCTCGTAGATTCGCATTTTGTTAAGCCACACAAGGGCATCGTTCTTGGTTTCCGAGCTTTCGAAGACTGTGTGGAAGTCTTTTTCAAAATTGGCCCATTTCCCTAAAGAGAGAGATGCGCCCACAGAGAGGGACGAGAATTTTGACTTGCTAAACGTAGCAGCCCAAGTGGTGGTGGTGCCCTTCTTCATATAGGAGAGGGCGTATGCGATTTGTTTGGTCTTGTTGTTATAAACATCCTGGTTGACGGACAGGTACATTTGGATGGTGCACAACCATCTGATTGCGTTAGTGGGGGTTCCGTCGTATTCGGCGGGGGTGCCGAGATGGAGTTTGGTGGGTTTCAAGGAAGACATAGGTGTCTTGGGTCTAGGATTTGCTGGTGGTCCGAAAAGTCTCCCTGTCTGTGGATGGAGGGGTGGACTAGGCGGTGTGGGTTCTCTCGGGATGGAGAGCGTGAAGGATAGCTGCGATGAAAGGTCGCGTGCTTCAGGGGTTTCTTTGACGATAGGTTCATCGGGGTCAGTGGGTATTTCCTCGGACTCGTTGTCCGTAGGATCAGAGGAGTAGTTGGCAGTATCCCTTCTTATCCAGTCGGTGATACATTGCCCAGGGGTACGAGATGAAGTCAGATCTGCTCTGGTTGGAGTGATCAGCGACTGTGGCACGGAGGTAGTCGGCTCTGCTCCAGATGGAGTGCGCATCAACTCTGTTACGATTTCCTTTATTTGTTCTTGTTTGTTTTTATGATTGGACTTATTTCCTTTCGGCCAAAGCCTCGCCACTCGCCTTCGGCCTACATACCAGTACATTTCCCACACATGTCATCACGATTACGTTTGTATCCGATGCCATCACCTTTGATGTCATCTGTATTACCTAGCTTTCAGATGACATGTCCCTTGACGGTCATTTTTGCTTACACATCATCTGATGACATCGCATCATATGATTATTTTACTATTGGTTGATTCCTTTTACATACTCATCAAACCGGCCCTCAACAGCCTCTTCTCTTCGTATATAAACCAGCCTATCGCCACTCATGTACTTTAACTTGTTTCTCCCTTGTACTTCCTTGCGAATACAAGCTACTCGTTCTCCACTGCTCTCTTTCGGTGTGATCCTCGTCCCACCCTTGCTCG